>JAJIBD010008901.1:0-75314 GCA_021461705.1 Cryptotis parvus
CCAGGAACTACATTAGCCCCATCTCAGACCTATGTGCAGAGACTTGGTATAGAATCTTTCAAGAACTGTGAGAAATAGCTACATTCCCAGATTTCCTAATAGGATTTTCCAATGAGCATAAAATATGATGAAATATAAACTAGTTAAACTCAACAATAGTAGAGGAAGTCTAACTGCTTTCAGTAAGACATGAGAAACAGGCTCTTTGAAGTATCTGTTATGATCAGATTCAGCTTCTTGTAAGAAAGAACCCAAACCACAAGGCTTACACGGCGCACATTCACCTCATACTTCAGACAGTGAGAGACCAGAGTTCAGTGTCAGAGCTGCTAGGAAACCTGCCACAAGTCATCAGGACTCAATTCCTGCCCTCTGTTCTGCCAGCTTGAAAAATGGCTTCCATTCTAATGGCACCCTATACTCTCATTATTATGTCCACATTCAGAAAGAAGGACCTTATTCTTTTGAGTTTCTCAAATTGAAGTACAACTGGCATATCCCACTATGAGCTGGCTCCTAGAAAGAGATTTCCCACCACTTCCACACAGTACCTCTGCAGTTATCTCTTTGCCCATTCCAAGACACAAAGTGAGGCTCAAAACTGATATCATTCAGCTGGGAACATAGTGGCCCCAAAAGACATCAGTGTTCTATTCTCATAGAAGAAATGTCAAATGATAGTGGGCAAGAAGAGTCTTCTGTGCCAGATGCCAGTCATGGAACCCATAGAGGTGGCACAGACTTCTTGGGACTTCCTGTCAGAGTGACCCCTTAAGAGTCAAAGTTTCCTTCAAGCCTCCTTCAGCTGGACTTGGAAAGTGATGTCACTCAATTGGGGCCAGTGTAAAGGACAGCTCTGGTCAGACTCTACACATTGTAGTTATATTTAGTTGGGCGTTTATTTATTTAAGCTCTAACTGTCCTGCTGCATGATAAACTTCCCTGAGAGCAGAAGTCACTTCTGTTTCCTCGTCACCCTCTTGCCATTGCTTAGGCTAGCATCTGGCATATAGTTAGAGAGATGAATGAACAGCAGATGAATGAGTGGAGTTGGCAAAGTCGCCCGTGAACTGTATCATCATCCAAAGCCATTCCTCAATTCACTCCAACAAACATTCCATTATCCTCTCCTATAAACAAGGATCTGAACTGCTGTCAGATGACTCAATTAGAGTTTATATTCTGGATGGGTGAAAATGAACAAGAAGTTCCATTACAATGTGAGTTCCTCCAGAACATTTATACTCAGTGAGCAACAGAATGAAAAGAGAACTGATTCAACCCTGAAGTTCCTAAGGGATAGGAGGGGACCATCAGTACAGAAAGTCAGTGATAGAATTTCCAGGCTGAAGAAGGAGCTCTTTGCCACAGGACAGAGCTGGGAAAGCAAGTAAGATGATTAGAGAAACCAAGGAGTTGAATGCTGCTGATACAGAGGATGGGGCAAATGTGGGACTGAAAAGTGATAGTTTGACATGAAAACCTCTCTGTACCTGTATTGCAAACTAAAATGCCCAAAAAGAGAGAGAGAGAGAGAGAGAGAGAGAGAGAGAGAGAGAGAGAGAAGAGAGAGAAAAGAAGTGCCTACAGAGAGGCAGGCTGGGGGTGACAGCAGGGGAACAGGGGACATTGGTGGTGGAAAATGTACATCGATGGAAGGATGGATGCTGGAGTATTGTATAAATGAAACACAACCATGAACACTTTTATAACTGTGTATCTCATGGTGGTTCAATTAAAAATCACTGGTATCACTTGTCTTCCCATTGTTTATCGATTTGCTCAAGTGGGCACCAGTGACATCTCCATATGTCCTGTCACATGCTGAGTGTAGCCCAAGGGCATCTGCTCACTCCAGGAACAGGAAGAGCCTCAGACTCTTCCTTCAGGTCATAGGAATGAGGTCTATAATTGTTACTGGTATTTGACATATCAAATACAACACAGGTAGCTTGCCAGGCTCTGCCATGTGGGTGGTATACTCTCTGTAGTAGGCTCTCATCCTGCGTGCATTTACTGATGAATCGCAACAGGGAGAGATCAGCTTTTCTCTTGGGTGGACCTCTGATGAGCTGTGGAGTCTGGATGTTGAGCGTTGGCAGCCCTCATGGTGTTGGGGGTTCCTCTGGCTTTGAGAGACTCCATTGGGATGGCGGCCAGGGCTAGAACTTGCCTCCCTCCCAGGCACCCCCATGATAAGCTGGAGCATGGGGAGAGCCGGTAGCAGCTCTGCCATTTGTGTCTGAGTCCTGCCCGCACTGGCTCTGCACAGCCCTGCTCGGTTCCCATGCTCCACCGTAGCCCGCTAGCCAAAATAATTATAATTATAAAATAAATTATAACTTATAACTATAAAATTATATTTTTATAATAAAAATAAATAAATAAATAAAATGAACATATTTATCTTCACAAAAAAAAAGTGACAGTTTGTGACAAACTTTGCTTTGAAAATTAAGGACCCTACAGTTTGTTTTTCAGGAAATGGGAAAGTAATCATAAACTTTTGAGGGTGAGGGCACACACCCAGTGTAACTCCAGGGATACTCCTGACTTGGGTTTAGGGATCACTTCTGGATATACTTGTGAGTCCATATGCAGTTCTGGACATTGAACCAGGATGAGCTGTATGTAAGGCAAGAGCCATTGTCTTTGTACTCACTGGCTGGGACTCTTTAAATTATTAATTTGAGTTTTGTTCTATATCATGCTGTCAATACTTAAAAAAATAAGTAAAGGGAATGCAGTTAATATATCCTTAAACTTCCCTTTGTTCAGTGCTTGACTCTTCTGAATGACACTAAGATCCAGGATTTTCATAGCCATTGTTCTTCCACCCTATAGCATCTTCTTTTTTAATTAATATTTATTATACCACCATGAGATATACAATTACAAACATAGGTGTTTATAGTTTGCAGTGTATGAGAATTAGAGAGCCCAAGCTATACTCCATTTTAGTAAGTCTGGAATTTTATATCATTTGTTAAAATAAAAGTAATTTTAAACTCCCAAAAGTTTGAGAAACACTATTCCTTGCCATAATTAAAAGGTTGCAATGTTTTTCAGGAGCAACTGTTTCTGTTTTTAATTTTATTATATCACCATGAGATAGACATTTACAAAGCTTTTTATTATTGGGTTTCAGTTATAAAATGTTGCGGGACCCATCCATCCACCAGTGCACATTTCCTATCACCAATGTCTCTAGTTTCCTTCCTCTATCCCACCCCCACCTACCTCTATGGCAGGCACTTCTCTCCTGCTCTCTCTATTTGCATGTTGAGGTTTGCAATACATACACTGAGTGGATATCATGTATATCTACTTTATCTACTTTCAGTACTCAGTTCTAGCACAGCATTACCATTTCTGACTATTGTTGACAGACTGATCTCATCCCTATTTTAGTTAACCTCTGTTCCACACACACTTCTCACTGTATCACTGTCTTCCTGTTCATCATCGATTTGCTCGAGTGGGCACCAGTAACATCTCCATATGTCCTGTCTCATGCTAGTAGAGCCCAAGGGCACCTGCTTGCTCCAGGAACATATCTATCAGGTAATGGGAATGAGGTCTATAATTGTTACTGGTATTTGGCATATCAAATACGACATGGGTAGCTTGCCAGGCTCTACTGTGCGGGTGGCATGCTCTTGTAGTCATCTCTAAATACAGCATTTATTGATGAACCGCACAGCCCATTGTGGGCGCATAAGCCGGGCTGTGATAGGCTGGTCTCCTGGGTGGAGTTCTGACGGGGGGAAGTCGGATGTGGAAAATGGAGGCCCTCATGGAGTGGGGGTCTTCTGGCTTGTTGCGAGGCTCTGCTGGGGTGGCGGGCCAGGGCTAGAACTCTCCATCCCAGGCACCTCATGAGCGGCTGGGCACAGGGAGAGCCAGTAGCAGCTCTGCCTCATGTCTGTGAGTCTCTTATATTAAATTCTTATTCTTGACATGCCCTCCTGTGTACTAATTGCCTAGTCTTAGGTAGCAGTCTCACAATTTTTTACTATAGACCACTATTGAATGCAGTCATTCTATATCTGTCCTTTTTCTTCTGACTAATTTCACTCAGCATGATGATCTCCATGTCCATCCATTTGTAGGCAAATTTCAAGAGTTTATTTTTCCTAACAGCTGCATAGTATTCCATTGTGTCGATGTCCCACAGTTTCTTAATCCAGTCTTCTGTTCTTGGGCACTCAGGTTTCTTCCATATTCTGACTATTCTGATATAGTGCTGCAATGAATATAGAAGTGCAGATGGTGTTTCAGCTTTGTTTTGGGGGTGGGCAACCGGGTATATTCCTGTCAGGGGCCCTAGCCAGCAGCCCCGGCACAAATGAGGAAGACCTAGATCTTGCCGGACTTGATCCCTGCAGAAAAAGGAGAGGGATGAACTTGGGAGAAACTCTGCCTTGCTGCTGCTCTGCGGATAAGAAAGAAAAGAAAGAAAGAAAGAAAGAAAGAAAAAGAAAGAAAGAGAAAGAAAGAAAGAAAGAAAGAAAGAAAGAAAGAAAGAAAGAAAGAAAGAAAAAGAAAGAAAGAAAGAAAGAAAAAGAAGAAAGAAAGAAAGAAAGAAAGAAAGAAAGAAAGAAAGAGAAAGAAAGAAAGAAAGAAAGAAAGAAAGAAAGAAAGAGAAAAGAAAGAAAGAGAGGAAGAGAGAAAGAGAGAGAGAAAGAGAGAAAGAAAGAAAGAGAGAAAGAAAAAGAGAGAAAGAGAGAAAGAAAGAAAGAGAGAGAAGAGAGGAAGAGAGAAAGAAAGAGAGGAAAAAGAAAAAGAGAGAGAAAGAAAGAGAGAGAAAGAGAGAAAGAGAAAGAAAGAGAGAGAGAGAGAGAAGAGAGAAAGAAAGAGAGAAAGAAAAAGAAAGAAAGAGACAGAGAAAGAAAGAAAGAGAGAAAGAAAGAAAGAGAGAGAAAGAAAGAGAGAAAGAAAGAAGGAAGAGAGGAAAGAAAGAGAGAAGAGAAAGAGAGAGAGAAAGAGAAGGAAGGAAGGAAGGAAGGAAGGAAGGAAGAAGGAAGGAAGGGAAGGAAGGAAGGAAGAAAAGAAGGAAGGAAGGAAGGAAGGAAGAAAAGAAGGAAGGGAAGGAAGGAAGGGAAGGAAGGAAGGAAGGAAGGAAGGGAAGGAAGGAAGAAGGAAGGGAAGGAAGGAAGGAAGGAAGGAAGATACCATGCAACGGATAGTTCTGTATAGCAGCACTCGCTTTACTGGACAAAGTTTAAGGCTCTTTATACAATATTTGGTGGAGGGGACAAGCACATATCACACATCACAGGGCATTTGCGGCTCCTGGGTCATTGCAACAGTGGAACAAATAGCAATCACAGATTTAGCATTTGCAAGGTAACATTTGCAAGATAACATTCATTAATTTACATATCCCTGTGATCAGAGGTCAGAGGATCAGGCACATTCTGCCTCACCTTAGCTTGAATAAGCACAAATATTTTGGGTAACCTTATGAGCAGGTTTTGGGTTTTTTGGGTCCTGCCTTTAGGGTTTTGTGGTGGAAAAAATGCTGGAACTTAAGGGCAGCAGCTCAAAGAAAACATATTCCCAGGAGCAGGTTCCATTTGCTGGGTCAAATGGAACCTCAATATCTAGTTTTTTGAGGAATATCCATATTGTTTTCCAAAAAGTTTGGACCACTCTGGTATTCTTACCAACAGTGAATGAGGATCTCTTTTCCCCACATCCATGCCAGCACTGGTTGTTTCTGCTATTTTGGTTGTGTATTAGTCTCTGTGGTGTGAGATGGTATCTCATTTGAGCAAATGTTTCTTAGTTTCTTGAATTTAGTGAGTCCTTATGTGTTTGACATGATAAAAGTATCAGACTATTGGTGGGCTGAGAAACAGATCATATCATGGGATGTCAAATTGCTGAAAGTTCTGCATCTTTGAATTCTGAAATGTGATTAGTTTCAGAGAATTTAAGGAGCATATTAATGAAAAGATGGTGTATGTTGCCGACCATCTATCTATCTTCACTCCCATTCCTTCCCACTCTAATTGTCGCCGCATGATGTTCTTGAGGGTGGCACTGAAGAGTTTTGGTGAAATGTATCACCCTGCTGAACCCTCTTTTGACATCAATGATCACTTTCTGATGACATCGCTGATGACATCATTCTAATAACACCAAACACTAGTCAGGTGGCACAAATGTTGGCTGACTTTGACTAAGAATGTGGAAAGATAGGTCTACAGCTGAATCTCAACAAAACTATGTTCATGAAAAATGAACTAGTTCCAGAGGCCCCATTCACTCTCAATGGAACAAACATCTCTGAAAGCAGCAGTTATGTGTACCTAGGTTGAGAAGTCAACATGATGAACGACCTAAAACCTGAGCTGCACAGGAGGAAGAGAGTGGCTTGGAATGCCTTCAAAGAGAATTGAAGAAATAGTTTAAAGGACAAAGAACCTCTGGCTCGGGCACATCTCTTTGACTCCACCATTCTCCCTGCATTAACATACGCCTCAGAGACCTGGGCCCCTATGAAAGCAGGATGAGAATGCTATTCAGGTCCCTCCAAAGAGGAATCAAAAGAGCTATGCTTGGAATACCATGCCTCACTCAAATGAGAGAAGGAATCTGGAGTTCCGACCTCTGTTGATGATCCAAAGTCAGGGACATTGTCTCCGTTTGCCAAGGCATTGAAAATCAGATGGGCTGAGCATGTAATGCAATTTGGAGACAACTGCTGGACTAGAGCAGTTACTGACTGGATTTCACGGGATGTCAAAAAGGTCACACAGCCGCTTACCTACAAGATGGTCAGACTTCTTCATCAAGACCCTGAGTGAACAGTTTGAGGCTCTTTGTATTCCTGAAGCAAGCAGATGCCATCAGGCTACACAGGCACATGATAGGGTCCAATGGAAAAGTTACTGGCACCTCTTGAGCAAATCAATGAATAACAGGATGTCAAGTGACCAAGTGATTAAAAGAAAAGAATTGTTTTCTACAATAGGAACTAATTAAACAGCATATGGTACTTTCAAACCATGAGAATAGTCAATTTTGTTTAAGAGTAATTATGTACAATGATATTTTCCATAGTGTTTTGATGAAAGACTGTTCAAGAAGTGTATAAAAGCCAAAAGGATGGGAGAAATGCTGTAAACCATTTATTTTTCTTAGAGTGTCACTGAACTCTACGTTTAGAAAATTCTGCAAGGGTCAAGAGTAAAGATCCTATTTGATTAATTTATGAAGAATCAATAAAGAATGTTTATGTCACAGGAGATACTCTTATTATTGTTTAAATATCACAACAAAAAACATAAAATATGTAGCATCACCATCCCATTTTGGATATAAACTTGAAAAAGAGGAGTAGAAATTTACATTAAATATTAACTATAAAGAGTATTGACTTATTATACATTTATTTTTGCTTAATAATATTTTTTTCTCAATTAGATTATATGCTTTCTACAAGAAAACGATCATTAAATTAGTAATAGTAAAGTTAATAAAACATTTAGTGGTATTTTAATTTTACTGATAATTTCTCTCTCTCTTTTTTTTTTTGCTTTTTGGGTCACACCCAGCGATGCTCAAGGGTTATTTTTCCTGGCTCTGCGCCAGGAATTACTCCTGGCACTGCGTGGGGGACCATATGGGTTGTCAGGGATTGAATTCAGGTTGGCCTCATGCAAGGCAAACGCCCTACCCACAGGACTATCGCTTTGACCTTACTGACATGTTCTCTAGGAGTTTTCATGAGTGTTTCCAATGAAAAGATTAGAGCCTATTTTATGAAATAGTTTCTGTTTACATTAAACAGGAAAAAAAGTGATAGACATGAATTGTGGTAAGAAGAGATAAGAAGGCTGGAGAAACAGTAGAGGGGTTAAGGTGCTTGCCTTGCAGGTGGCTAGCCCAGGTCCTATTCAAACACTACATATGATACCCTGAGCACAGAGCCAGGAGTACTCCTGAACACTACTAGGTGTGGCTCAGCAATAAGAGAGAGAGAAAGAGAGAGAAAGAGAGGAGAGAAGAAATAATGAAGATAGGCATTTAGTATAATTTTGTTGGATCTTTGTGGTCATATATTTATGGGAAGAAAACTTTTATTTTTAATTAATTAATTTATTTTTAATTAGATATTTTATTATACCACCGTGAGATATACAATTACAACATTGTTCATGTTTGGAGGTTTCGGTCACATAGTGTTCCAGCACCCGCGCCTCCACCGGTGCCCATATCCTACCACCAATGTCCCCAATTCCCTCCCCCTCCCATAGCCTGCCTAAATGGCAGGTTCTTTTTTTTTTTTTTTTTTTTTTTTTTTTTTAACATTTTATTATACCACCGTGAGATATACAATTACAAAGTTGCTCACGCTTGGGGGTTTCGGTCACACAGTGTTCCAGCACCCGCCCTCCACCAGTGCCCCTCAGCCACCACCCTGTCCCCAATTCCCTCCCCCTCCCACATCCCGCCTAAATGGCAGGTTCTTTACTCTCCCTCTCCTCTCCCTCTCTCTCTCCCTCCTTCTCCCACACATTGTGGGTTGCACTACGTACACTTAGAAGCCATCATTTGTATTTTTTGTCTGTCCTAATGCTCAGTTCTATGTTAGCATCAGAACTTTAGACATTTATTCACTCATGTTCCTTTCTCTATCTAAACCAACCTCTGACTCCCACACGCTTGTGGTAATTTCCACTTTTGGTAAGATCACCTAGTATATTTATGCCATGCAAATAAATGCAGTCATTCTATGTCTCTCCCTTTCCTTCTGACTAATTTCACTCAACATGATTCTTTCCCATATCCATCCATTTATAGCAAAATTTCATAACTTCATTTTTTCTGACAGCTGCATAGTATTCCATCGGTAGATGTACCACAGTTTCTTTATCCAGTCATCAGTTCTCGGGCATACTGGTTGTTTCCAGGTTTTGGCTATTGTGAACAGTGCTGCTATGGAAAATAAAAGTGCGGATTGTGTTTCCGCTAGTGCGCTTTTGGCTTTCCAGGGTATATTCCCAGGAGCGGTATGGCTGGGTCAAAGGGGAGCTCAATTTCTAGTCTTTGGAGGAATGTCCATATTGTTTCCAGAAAGGTTGTACAAGTCGACATTCCCACCAACAGTGTATGAGAGTCCCCCTTTCCCCCACATCCACGCCAGCACTTGTTGCTTTTACCCTTTTGGATATGGGCCATTCTCTGTGGTGTGAGGTGATATCTCATTGTTGTTTTGATTTGCATCTCTCTGATGATTAGTGATGATGAGCATTTTTTCATATGCCTTTTGGCCATTCGGTTTCTTCCCTTGTCAAAGTTTCTGTTCATCTCCTCTCCCATTTTCTAATGGGGTTGGCTTTTTTTTTTTATATAGCTGTACCAGTATTAGCAGGTTCTTTATCTCTTTTCTTTCTCCCTCTCTCTCCCTTCCTTCCTCCTACACATTGTGGGTTGCACTACATACACTTGAAAGCCATCATGTGCATTTTTTTGGCCTGTATTTAATGCTCAGTTCTATGTTGGTATCAGCCCTTTCGACATTTATTCACACATGTTCCCTTCTCTGTCTTACCTAACCTCTGACTCCCTCACGTTTGCGGTAATTTCCACTTTTGGTAAGATCACCTGATATATTTATGTCATGCAAATAAATGCAGTCATTCTATGTCTCTCTCTTTTGGGAAGGAAACTTTTAAATTAGTTAGAATGTTTTGTTTGTAGTGTAATATAAAGGATCAGTAGAAAATCATCAGCAAATGTCAGAAATGTATTAAGCTAGTGAATATAAATAGCTTTAACAGTCTATATAGCTATAATATATTTGGGTGAGAAGTATCTTTAACTAGTCAGGCGACCTTGGGTAGTTTGCTTATGATTTTGTCCTCAGTTTTCCTATCAAAATTGTTATTGTTACTGGATTTAATTCAAATATAAGAATATCTGCAATTGGATGGCATTACACAGCAGAAAGAATTTGTTCCAGAGTTCCGGAAGTCTGAATCTGAAAAAAGATGGTGCTGAGCTATGATCATTTGCTGCTGTTGCTCCTTAGCTTATGCCAATCCAAGTTCAATGTCTGTCTCCAATTTCATATAGCCAACTTCCCTCTCTCTGTATCCAATATTTATTTGTAACTGGTATATCAGTCATTGGGTCAGGGTCCATTCCATTTAATTATGACTTGTACTTGATTACATTGGTGAAGACCATATATTTAAATATTCAAAGGTCATATTCATAGGATCTAGGATTTAGATAAGATGTTAATTATCTTTTGAGGGGGAAGAACTTAACTATAAAAGTTATGGCATTACAGTTATCAAATTTGAAGAAAAAATTGCTACCTACATAAGGTTGGGAATGTGAAAAACAGAAGTGTGGACAAGTAATGATGTTGGTATGACTTCCCAAGAAATTGGTAAAAGATAATCTGGGTGGGTACTTTTTTCTACCAAATTGGCAAAACAATTCCTCTACTGGATTTGAGTGGATTGACGACAATAAAATTGAAATAACTCTATCCTGAAGGCTATGTCTTATTATGTTAAAAACGATCTTGCCAAGTCCTCCAGATTGCGGAATCCAGGAAAATCTCGCCAAAGCAACACTCTTCCCAACTCTTCTTCCAAAGAGATTCTAAACATTGTGTGCATCAGGTGACCTGACATTCAGACATGGTTTCTGAGCCCCACATTGGGCTTTGTTATTAACCTTAATTACCAATTTCTTTGGGAAAACATGTTGCATCCACAAATACAGGCATTGTTTCTTCATTGAGACTCTGAGATTTTACACCATTTTTCTAGAGAAAGGCCAAGCAATTTTAGTAGCTTCAGACTTCTAATTAATCCACAATTAATCCAAGACAAGTATGCCATTTTTTTTTTTTTTACCATCGCAACTCTTTCTTTTTTTTTTAATTTTTTATTTTTACAATTACAAAGATATACAATTAAAAAAGTTCATATTTGGGTTTTGGTCATACAGTGTTCCAGCACCCATCCCGCCACCAGTGCCCATCTCCCACCACCGTCCCCAGTTCCCTCCCCCCTCCCCCCAGCCCTCCTCCATGGCAGGTTCTTTATTTCTTTCCCTTTCTCTCTCTTTCTCTTTTCCTTCCCCTCCAGGCAATGGATTACAGAACATACATTAAAGGGTTGTCATGTGTATCTTTTTGCCTCTATTTAATGCTCAGTTCTAGGTTGAAGTATGCCACTTTCAATGGAGGCAAAACTAGCACAGCACAAGGAAACTTTACAATTTTTTTTCTTTTTTACTGATTGAAAATCACTTAACATTTCAAAGTATAGTGCAATATTGTCAACATAAGCTATTTCACAGATAACTACATGCTAGGCACGATTCTACTTATCCCCAAACTTTTATAAAAATGACACATAGAGTTACTTTTATTTGACAGGTGAGAATCTAAATTTCCAGAAACATTACATCCAAGGATAAAGTATTTTATACAACACCAGATTTCTTGTTTAAGTTCTTGTTTAAATTAGGGCCGGAGCGATAGCCAGCGGGTAGGGCGTTTGCCTTTGCACGCGCGCGGCTCTTGCCGGCCCGGGTTCGATCCCCCCGGCATCCCATATGGTCCCCCCGAGCACCGCCAGGAGTAATTCCTGGAGTGCAGAGCCAGGGAATAACCCCTGAGCATTGTCGGGTGTGACCCAAAAAAAGCAAAAAAAAAAAAAAAAGTTCTTGTTTAAATTAATTTCTTATAACTGTCAGAACCCTTGTTGTAGAAATGACGGGAACAGATTACTGAAAGTCAAATATAAAGGGATGGTGACATTCCCAATGGGCATTGTACGGCTATCTAAGGCAGATTTACATCCATTTTCATTATTGTTTCCTCCTCATCACAGAATGAAATAGTCTCAATAAAATATTGAGGTACTTTACCCAGGACTATGGAAAAGGAGAAAGCATTAGTAAACTTTAGATGCTCGATTATTTTAGTAGCAACTATCATCACTTGAAGATAAAAGTGTTGTTGCAGCAGAAATAAATAAAACAATTTGTTTCCAGCTGTTCTTTACATTGTCAACATAAAATAATGGATTTGTTTTCTCTGAGTTTCAATAATCTAACTCTCCCAAGATTTCCCTCTTTCTGCTACAGACTAACTTTACCCAAAATTCTGGTGAAGGGAACTATCCAAGGTCACCACAGGGAATCTTTCTGCAGTTAATTAAACTAGTTCCCTGAAAGTGGTATGTATGTATGTATGTATGTATGTATGTATGTATGTATGTATGTATGTATGTATGGTGCAGTATGTATATGTGTATGTATGCATGTATGCATGCATGTATGTATGTATTTTTCTATTTATTTATTAATCTATTTATTTATTTATTTCCCCTGAAAGTGTTTAAAGTGATGGTTTAACAAGCCAATAAGAATTTCATTCAAGGAAAGGCAATATTTTTATCAGTAACACTTTATCAGATGTGGATTCAAATACTTCTAAATTTATTTGCCACATCAATGAATTTATAGTGTCAAAATTTGTTCTTAAATCCCATATACTCTTTAGAACTAAAAGGAATTTGTGTAATTTTTCCTTAAACTAGGAGGAAGTATTTTTTTAGTGAGAGACCGATCAGAAACACATACTACACTGAAGTGTGCATACTTATTGACCATTAATAACTATTATTAAAGTTATAGCAGTCTATGATGCACATAAATATGGGACCTCAGTACTGTCTGTCTACAGGTCATGGGCATTTAATTAAGGCTTTGTTTGAACATTTTTTATTTATGACTTGTTATACATTATTCATACAATTTGGTCTTATCAGTGGGTAAGCATTAGAAATTCTACAGCATATATGAAATTATGATTACTACAAAATTAGGACCATTAGCATATACTATTTGCTTTTAACTTAAACCAAGGGGAAACAGTATATGTAAATGGTCCTAATCTGTGCAATAATCATGATTATTAGTTTGATTGAGTAAAAGGAAGGATTAAGGAAAGTAAAACCATACCTATTTATCCAATAAGTCTCTTCTAAGTGTTGAGATGCACCAGTCATTAAAACAAGGTGAAATGACTCTGAAATCAAAGCCAGGGCATAGGACTTAGTATAAAATGTATCCCCTAATTATATACTCGAGAGCAAAACATTGGCTTTATCTTTCCCATTTCCCTTATTTTTACATTGGAATGATTTGCCCATTATCCACTCTCAAGATAAAGATCAAATGAATCTTTTTACTTGCCAGAGAAAAGGACACACAGCTTGATTTTCTGGCTCCTTTCTACAATAAATCCCCTATATAAAAACCTCATAATCATCAAATTCCTAACCGCCACTACCATTATCATTATTACTACGGACTTAAGCTAACTCTCTAGAAACAGAGATGGTAAGAAGAGGATTTAATAAAGGAGGTTTGTTGAGAAGCTCTCCTAGTTCTAAAGTCTATAAAGAAATTGGAGAAGGAAAATTGGGCAGGAAGAAAGCAAACTTCACTGAAATTACAGTAGAGATCACAGGGACCTTTGATGCTGAGAAAATACTTCTCATATCTCCCAAATAAAGACAAGGGGACTGAGCTTTTTGTGCCTGTCACCAGTCTGTAGGCATATGTTGGCTAAAGTCATTCTTTAGCAGCGCATATCCCTGGTGGCTGAGTGAGCAGTGTCCTGGACGTGACAGGGGATATAAGGGACTGGAACAGCTACTATCATCTTCATAATCATCAAGGGCTTAAATTAGTCTTTATGTCCCACGTGCTATTAGAATAACAAATGGTCAAAATCAACAGACCTGAGAAATAGTGTACAGAACTGAACCTACCAAAGGGAAGGAGCAAATGGGAGTGAATGAACTGGGATCCTGAGATAACAGTGAGGTGGTCCATTGAGTAGAGATAACAGCGAGAACAGCCCATTGAGGGCGCTGGGGCGATTGTAGATATGAAGCCCTATCATTAACAGAAATGCTGTTGATCAGAGTGCTTCAAATAAACAATAAAATATTAAAAAGTGGTGTTTAAAAACAGTAACTTAATTTCTATCCTACAGCACAAAAGAGAAAGAAAAGATAAAATGACTCTAATATAACTGCCTCCTCAACCTTCTTTTTTTTGTTTGTTGTAGTTTATTTATTCATTCATTTATTATTTTTGGGTTTTGAACCACATCTGGCGATGCTCAGGGGTTAATCTTGGCTCTGTACTCAAGACTCACTCCTGGCAGTGTCAGGGGCCATATGGAGTGCCAGGAATTGAACCTGGGTCGGTAGCATGAAAGTCAAGTACCCTGCCCATTGTACTATCTCTCTGGCCCCAGGCAGCTGCAGTTTAGATCTCATGTTTTCAGTGTTGCTGAATCTGTGATATGTATATATTGCCATACCACGCTCCCACATCACCCATATACCCGAGTCCTCATTGTGTTCCTTCATTGCTTCCCTTTAAAAAAATTGAATTACAGGAAATAACAATTATAAAGTTTGTCCATGATTGGGTTTCAGTCATATAATATTCAAACACCTGTCCCTTCAACAGTGTATATTGAACCTTCAACCTTCTCCAGATGAAGCAATTTCAGTGATAAGATTCACTACCTTCCTTCCCAACCCTTTTTTTTTGGGAGGGGGTGGCCACACCCAGCAGTGTTACTCCTGGCTCTGTGGTGAGGAATTAGCCCTGGTGTGCTCAGTGAACAATGTGGGAGCCAGGATTGAATCTGGGTCAGTCACATGCAAGGTGAATGTCCTTCATTCAGTACTATAGCACTATCGCCCCCATTCCCTCTTCCTCTCACCAACTCCCCAAGCCATTTACTCATTTTATAGGAATCCATCAACGTGTAGTGTGAAAATTTAAGTGTAGACCAGTGTATAGTTCCATAGTTATTCTTTGGAACAACAGAACATAATTAATGTTAATTGTCCGTACCAAGCCAAACACACATCCTTTTAAAAGTAATTGTGCTAAACTACCAAACAAATCCCAAATTTGTAATATTTTCAAATCTTATACTATCCCCTATCTTTTGCATACTTCCCTGTCTAATTTGTGATGGTTGCTCCAAATTTTCTCTAACCTTTACAAAGGAGTAGTTACTCTTCTTCATTCTTGCACTTCTATTCAATGTGCCTAGTATTAAAAAAGTAGATGCTAAATGTTCTGTGTGAATGACATATGTTTACTAAATAATGCCACACATGGTTCTATTTTAAAATTCCCTCTTAGTCTTTTACTAATAGAATTGTAGTAGTTGCTTTATTTTGTTTTAATGTTATTGAGGACTGTGTAACTATGTGGGTAAAACATAATTTTGTCTCTCATTCCAAATGTTGCGATCTTGGTGGAGCTTAATTACACTTATTTTAAAATTCCCTCTTAGTCTTTTACCAATGGGATTACAGTAGTAGCTTTATTTTGTTTTACTGAGGACTATGTAAATATGTGAATAAACATAATTTTGTCTCTCATTCAAACTATTGAGATCTTGGTGGAGGTTAATTACACTTGTTTTTTAGTGATAAATTGCTTACATAGTAAATGAATTAAATAAATAAAATATTGGCTAGGAGATCACATAACATTTAGGACAAGGGACATGATGAAAGGAAGAAAGTCATAGTTCATTATCATTATGCTTCTTTGCACAGAGCACATAAAATACAAACCAGGAGATGATTTTTGAAGGAATTAGCTGAAGCAGATTAAGAATGCCACTTATCAAAAAGTAGGGTAGTGAATTTTCCTTCCAATTTGTCACATAACAAATTGTGACACATATGTGTGACATAACATATATTTGTCACATAATGCTTGTAGAACATTTAATACTCTGTACTTATAACTAAATACATGATAGAAAACACCAGCAGATCTCTCAAGAAAACTGGCCACAGAGTAATATTTCACAAGAGTGGGCCGGAGTAATAGCCCAGCGGGTAGGGCGTTTGCCTTGCCGCGGCCCATGCCGCCCACGTTCGATCCCCAGCATCCCATATGGTCCCCTCGAGCACTGCCAGGAGTTATTCCTGAGTGCAGAGCCAGGAGAAACCCCTGAGCATTGCCAGGTGTAACCCAAAAAGCAAAAAAAAAAAAAAATCAAAAAAAAAATTTCACAAGATGATCACAGTGGCAAAGACAACAATATTTTTTAAATAGAACTATACCTCATTGAAAAGATTCTGCACAGTGAAAGAACTCATGTCATAATAAAAAAATACCCTACTAAATGGAAGAAAACATTTGCACACAATATATCAGATAAATGGGCAATTTCCAAGATCTATAAAGCACTCACAAAACTCAACAACAAAAAATAAACGACCCATCCACAATTGGGGCAAGGAAACGGACACACTTTCCCAGAGAAGACACATGGAAAGCCAACAGGCATATGAAAAGTGCTCATCACAACTCATGACTAGGGAAACACAAACTAAAACAATGACACATCATCTCATGCCTGTGAGGATATCATGAATCAAAAAGTCTGGAAGCAATGTTGGCACGTGTGTGTGTGTGTGTGTGTGTGTGTGTGTGTGAGAGAGAGAGAGAGAGAGAGAGAGAGTGAGGAGTAAAATAACCCTCCTCTACTATTTGTGGGAATGTCATCTGGTTCAGCCTCTTTGGAAAACAATACAGAGATCACTTAAAAATAAAAGAATTCCAATATCATCCTGTGGTAATACTCCTTGGCTTCTATCCACAACATAAAAACATTAATTTGAAAGGATGTATGCACACTGTGTTCATTGCAGCACTTAGTGCAATTGCCAAGATATAGAAACAAAGCAAACATGGATGAGTGGATCAAGAAGTTGCTCATGTTGTATATATATATATATATATATATATAAAAACAAACCCACACACACACACACACACACACAATGGAAAACTATGCAGCTCCAAAAGAACAAAACCATGCAATTTGAAGCAAATGGATGGAACTAGAAAGTATTTGCTGGGTGAAGTGAGTCAAAAGGAAAGGAATAGATACAAAATGATCTCAATATGTGGGATACATAGCAAGGCAATGACATATGCAATGTAATGCAACATTATGCAACATAATGGGAGAGCTGATTCACACAACTGAGTTGGTTAAGGGGGAAGGGCTGAAGGGAGGGTCCTTGGGGGATGGAGGTATGTGCACTGGTTTGGTGTTGGAATTTTGTGCATGAAAGCCATTATAAACAATATTGTCAACTACTAATATCAATCAATTAAAATATGTTTTTCTCTACTCAATTTCTTGAGTGGTAATGAAGATGTATTGCTAAGTAGATCAAAATAAATTATTTTATTTTCATATTAAAACATAAGTGGAAATAATTAGTGCCTTAGCAAAGAAGGGGTTAGAAAGTATTCTAATATTCATGTATTTTCTCTAATTATATGGTTTCCACTTTATGTTTCCCTAGGTTCCAATCCTTGTGCATTACTTAATTGTAAGAGTTATTATAATTGGCTATCATCTATTTATTTTTTGGACCATATCAGGCTCAGAGACTATTCCTGGCTCTGTGCTCAGGGTCAACTCATGGTGTCGCATAGAGGACCATGTGCAGTTACAGGGTCAGTCACATGTAAGAAAAGTGCCTTATCTCCCATCCTCTCTCTTTAGCCCTTGCCTATTATCATATTATTTTTTGATTATCTATGTTATCAATTTTTTAAAGTCATCTCACTTTTAAATCTCCATTTTCATGACTTGTACAGTTAAATAATATGTAGCAAATAGAAAATTCACAATTTTCAGGTTGTCTGTGTGGAATAAGCCACTGTCGTTGGAGGTTTCCCACTGAATACTCCTGCTGCATAAGCATGGATGCAGGAAATCCAGACGCGTGTGGGGGACTCTACGTTGATAAAGCACATTTTTGCTGAGTAGCCATTTGAGTCACTCAATATGTAATTTTGAGTCTGCAAACAGAAAGTAGTTATGGGAGGAAGCAGCTGAATAAACAACATCATAAACATTGAGGGAGTCAGGACATATCTGTGGTATGTTGAAAGTCCTCCTTTGATCTCTAACGTACAACCTGCTGCAAGTGAAGAATGTGTGGCCTCTACAATAAAATTCAAGAATTAACATCCCTAAGACAGGGGAACAGTTGTTTTTGTAGGCTAGAAGCTTGCTGGAAGCAATGCTTCTTTTTTTTCAAGGTATAACCTGAATATCTCAGATTACTGCTGTTTGTTGAAGTTTCATAGTTAATTATTTACCTTTTTCACCATTCAGTTCAAATTCTTTTCTTATCGAACTGCTATGTCTAAACTCAAAGCAAACAGCCTCCCAGGAGCCGTTAGTGGTCATGTTAAGCTGAAGTTAGTGGTCATGTTAAGTGGACATTGCTGCCTGTCAGTGCTGAAATATCTTCCTGCTCTTTTTCTCATGCTTTTTCCTGTTTCCAATAACATTTCCGATTGAGAGCTCTAGGGTGAATCTGGACCACCAAGTTGGTATGTTGGCTTGCTGTGATCTGATTCTTTGTGAACCTAGGCAGTTGCCCACTGGATCTCTTCCCTACATTATCTTCTTAGTGCATTAGGCGGTGTGAGCATCTCATAGATCACTTCTCTTTGTTTTAGCTATTCACACTATTTCAGATTTCACTGCAGAAAAGAGCCATTTCTTTTTCATGGGTTTTCTGCTGTTTGGACTTCCGATCATATGCTCTCAAGTGGACTAACATCATCATTACTTAAACAGGAATATTTTAATGATTAAAAATAATTACACAGCAAGGCTGATATTTTGAGCATTTTCTCTTCTATTCTCCAAGATTCCTTTTAGGAACAGATTGCTCTGACCAAATGTGGCAGAAGAAAATCTGGTAGGTGGAGTGGTTGTGAGCAGCTGCTCTGTTTCTGCAGCAACTTTCAGTCCGAATTATATACTCAAATCAATATGCTATTATGATCCTTGGTTTTAGATGTGGTTTTCTTCCTGTTAAAATACATCACTTGGGGGCCAGATCGATAGCCCAGCGGGTAGGGCATTGGCCTTGCACAGGCCGGCCTATGCCGGCCCAGGTTCGATCCCGGCATCCCATATGGTCCCCCGAGCACCGCCAGGAATGATTCCTGAGTGCAGAGCCAGGAGTAACCCCTGAGCATTGCTGGGTGTGACCCAAAAAGCAAATAAACAAACAAACAAACAAACAAACAAACAAATAAATAAATAAATAAAATATGTCACTTGCCTGTGTGGGGGGCAGGGGAGGGGGAGGGAGGAGGGAGACGGAGAATAGGGCAATGTGAGAAGTGGGTGCTCCTAATCAATGCTCTGGAGAGCTGGGAGCCATTCCCCTGATACTGAGACACTCAGAGCAGACAGTCAATGCCTGGACCAGCAATGTGATGTTGATTGCCTCTAGCAGCACCAGGCGCTACCAGAGCCACATCCAGTGATGTTCACTGGGGGCATCACATTTGGGTTTTGTGCAAGCAAGTTACATGCTACAGCCCTTCGGGCTATCTCCCAGTCATTAAATAATATCACACTTGACCTTTTATCTTTACTTTAAAAGTCTCCTGTGGCTATACAGTTTTTTATGTATGTACCGGAAATGATTTTTGGAAACAAGGAAGACAAAAAGTAGAAAATGAATGAGAAGGGAGTCTAAATTGGTTAAAAAAAAGCAGTTAACATCATGCACTATATTAGCAGTACTTTATGAATTGATTCACTCATTTATTCATTCAAGTAATTATTTGATGTCTTACCAGGATTTTATTATGTGACAAGTATTAGGATAGGTTCGGTACAGAACATCAACCAAGTTAATGTCCTCTGGACCATACAACTTGGATTAGAAAGCAACACCCTTGTCTTTCTATGACAGTTTCTATATTGTTAGTTCTTTAAAAATGTATTTCTACGAATGGAAGCAAAATTGCCAAGTCTCTTCATCTCTAAACTAGAGCTAATAATAGTACTTAACTAATAGCATTATGAGTTGAATAAAATAATTATTGTAAAGTGTTTAGAAGAACTGACAGTCTTAGATAATACTGGAAGTTAGGACAAGGTCCTTCCCAGGATCTTTCACATTTATATACTGTATACAATTCGAGGCTGATTCTAGCCATGGCCCGTCATCCCAGTGAGCCTAGCAAGAAACCAGAGGAACCCCCACACCAACAGGTCAGTCATTCTCAACATCCGGACTCCAGTGCTCCTCAGAGCTCCATCTAAGAGAAAAGCAGATATCTCCCTGTTGAGGGTTCATCAGTAAAAGCCTCGAGATGAGAGCCTTTTACTGAGAGTGTACCACCTACATGGCAGAGCCTGGCAAGTTACCCATGTTGTACTTGATATGCCAAAACCCAGTAACAATTATAGACCTTATTCCCATGACCTGAACAAATGGTTTGGAGCTCTTCATGTTCCTAGAGCAAGCAGATGCCCTTGGGCTACACTTGCTTGTGACAGGATGTATGGAGATGTTACTGGTGACCTCTCGAGCAAATAGATGAACAACAGGAAGACAAGTGATACAAGTGATACAAGTTTAGAAGAGTACCAAGAGTGTTTCTCACCCAGGGGCCACATAGGTTCCTCTGGGACTCTAGCTTACTTTGAATCCAAGGCCAAAATTATACAAAGGGAGGAAAGATGGTGTCCAACAAATGGCTGACTAATAGGAGAGGAAAAAGGTCAGAACAGGGCAATGGCTGGAAAAAGGATGTGAAACACTAGCCTAGAACATAATAATGCTCAATATATCTTAAATATTATCAAATTAATGATATTTTCTGACAATAAGCTTAGTCAATCCTGTACTTATTAAGGAAAACATGTTAATATATTTAAAACATAATAAATTTCCTTAACTATGAACTTTTAGAAGTAATTTGTCTTGGCATTTATTCTGTGTAACAGTCTCTCTATATTAAAACTGTTGATTTTCTATGGAGAAAAAGGCCTTACCTCTACACTTTGTTGTGAGTATTTGAAAATCAGCTAAGAGATTTGAATATCAGCTAATGACATAGTCATAATGGAAATATATTAGCTTTCACAAATACAAATGCTATTATTTCCTTAAATGTTATGATTCCACCTTTTCTTAAATACCTCAGTATAAGGTATTTACCGTGTATGTAATGTATTTAAATGTATATACAGGAGGTATATACATTTAAATGTACATACAGGAGGTTACCAGGTATGACTCCGTGGCACAGTGCTTGCTTTTACAAAGATCACCCCTCTGAAGGTTAATCCCCAGTGATGTAATACTGAATGTGATCCCATTGACACTATTGCTCATGACATTCCTGGTATCCCAACAAAGTATATGCAAGTACAGAAATTAAAGTTGTATAGATTACCAGCCACCTTCACCCCCACATACGCCACATTGTATGTGTCTCCTACTTATTACAACAAAAGAGAAGGAAGGGAAGGAAATGACTAAAATTAAAAAATAACTATTTCTGGCCAGGGAGAGAGAGTAAAGTGTTAAAGAACTTGCCTTACACAACGAGCCCTGATTCAACTCCCATCTCTCCATGTTGTTCCAAAACCCTGCCTATAGTGATTCCTGAGCACAGAACCAGGAGTAAGCAATGAGCACCAATGGTGTGACCTCCAAACCAATAAATAAATGAATGTTAAATAAATAATGAACTGGAATCAATATAAACAGATTATAAAATTATGAAAAAATATTAAGTTGTCAAACAATTTTACTGGCTTAGTTCTTCACTATTTATCTTGTCTGGTTGAGTATGAAGTTAGTTCCACATTTATCCTAAGAGCCAATGACCTGCATTTATGTCTCATGAGAACTGAGGAGAGTTGTCACCGTGGTCCAAACCACAATATAGTTGCTAGTAGGTTACAGAGCATCTCTAAGGGTACTTGATTGAACTGAATTTTCTTTTCTCTCTTTGTGGTATAACAATAGATCAGAACTACAATCAACAAAACTGAAAACTTGAAATTCAAGCTACAACAACCCAAACTCAAAAGTGTGCCTGTCAAAGAGGCAGGCTAGAAGTAGGGGTTGGGAGTGGTGGGAAGAAAAGTGGGACAATAGTGAAGGGAACTAGACACTCGTCATGGGTTTGTTGTTGGAAAATTTTATGTCTGAGTCTCAACATTGAATAACTTTGTAAATCACAGTACCTCAATAAAACCCTTTTAAAAAACAAATTTTATCTCAATTATAACTTCAACCTACTATGGTGTAAGTTTATCCCTAAACCTGTTTAAAATTGGTCTAGCTACCTTAAAGTCGGTGATACCACCCACTCCCTGGGGGTGTGCTGGAATGATCACGGGGTTAATAGTAGCCTTGGGTGAGAGTTGCAGAGATGTGGGAACTCTCTGCTTGCTTCCTTAAAGGAATTAGCTATTAGGGTCAGAAAGATACTGCATGACATAAATATATCAGGTGGTCTTACCAAAAGTGGAAATTACCGCAAAACGTGAGGGAGTCAGAGGTTAGGTAAGACAGAGAAGGGAACATGTGTGAATAAATGTCGAAAGGGCTGATACCAACATAGAACTGAGCATTAAATACAGGCAAAAAAACACACACATGATGGCTTCCAAGTGTATGTAGTGCAACCCACAATGTGTAGAAGAAAGGGAGAGAGAGGGAGAAAGAAAAGAGATAAAGAACCTGACATTTAGGCAGGCTATGGGAGGGGGAGGGAATTGGGGACATTGGTGTTGGGAAACGGGCACTGGTGGAGGGTGGGTGCTAGAACACTATGTGACCGAAACCTCCAAACATGAACAATGTTGTAATTGTATATCTCACGGTGGTATAATAAAATGTTTAATTAAAAAAAAAGGTACATCATGAAAGCTGTTGATTCTGGGCGGATCTCAGGCACAAAATACTCACCTGACTACCACCAGGTATAGTGTTAGAAGTATAACACTATACTGAGTAGCACCCTCAGCACTGCTGGGGTGCCCAGGGTTATCCTCACATCTCTGCCCTTGCATTAAACCATGGCTCAAGTATAGTTTGGGAGGACCCCTTATATAAATGAAAGCTAGCCTGATAATAAGGTAGGTTTCTAGGGTGGACACTGAGTTATTTATTTGTTTATTTATGTTTTGAGAAGGGGCAGTTGGTCAAATAAATCTGATTGAAAACCTCTGGCAGACTTTGACCTGTTCTGATTTTTTACCTGAAGGTTCTTAAAAGCATTTTTGGTTACTGGCCATCTTTGAAACCTTTCCAATAATGATCCAATTTGTTTAAAGTTCTTTTGTGGAAAAATGTCACAACACACACACACACACACACACATACACACACACACCTTTCCCAAAGAACTTTGAAAAAATATTAACCCACTTTCAAAATCTAAGTCTCAGAGTGGAACCTGAGGTGAAACTCTCAACCATTAATCATTAGTCTGATTCTGTTGTAACGCTAAGGTTTAATATCTTTTGTACTTTCTATTTCATGGAAATTCTTTTCCTCTTCCAATACTTTGACAGATTTAATATTCATAAGATCTTCTTATATAACCGTTTTAAAAAATATACAATGCAGCCCTGGAACAGTTTTCAAAATTACCTTTCCCTTATCTGTGGTCTTAGAATGGCTAATTCCACACGGCAAAAGATAAGTTATCCATAGAAAATGAAGTCATAATTTTATCTTTACCACCCTTGTTTGAGTATAACTACACCGAACATCATATTTAAGATGTGAACAAGTCTACTTGGCACAATTCCAAGAGCAGGACTGATAAGTAACTGATTGGCTTCCCACAGCATTCTTCCCATGGAGAGGTGACTGTCCCTTTTGTTCCTGAAAGTCTGACGGAGCATTTCTTAAACATTACAGAAGCTGGTCATTCAAATTAATTAAATGATTTCATGTACAGTGCTCCTGGGGTTACTGTTTTGTGATACTATTCTGGGCCTTCACATTAGTTTGCTTAATTAAATCCTTTCAAGTGTAAGAAGTTAAGTAATTAGTACTACAAAATTGCATAATTAATACATGTCTTAAACACATTTTTAAAAATAAGATGGCTTGGAAAAGAAATATTTTGACTAATAGATTACTCTTCTCTTGGAACACAGTACGATGATTAATGTTATGTGGCTGCGAAATATCTTTTAGATGATTTTCCACATGTAAAGTAGAATTATATCAACTATAGCATAGAATATTTATAAGGATCTATACAGAAAATTAAATTCAATTAACATTTAATCCTAATGTTTAGTTTTCAATGACCAGTACCATTTCACAATCTATTTCAATTAACAGGAAGCTAAAATTTAATGAAATTCAAAAATTATAATAATAATGAAAGTAATTAGGTTTAAAATTTTATTCAGAAGTAATTTAATGGTTTTACATGACATATATCTATATAATGTCTAATCCCTTGCTGGACTAAAAATTTCAGAAGAGTGATAAATCTACAATAAGTGGTACAATTCCTAAGATATAACATGAGCTCTTTGGGACTTAACACTGTATATTTGAAGGTAGTAGATCCTTCTGTTTCTGTTTCTTATGCTATGTACTCTATTTAGAATGTTCCAGTAACAGTGGCACAGACAAATGCTCCAAGGCAAAAAGTTTCCTTTGAGAAGAGAACTGAGTCAGAAGGCAAGTTCAAATGGCACATGTGCTGGGTAACTCAAGGATACAAGTCACTGATTTAATTTGGCATTTCCTCTAGGTAGAGGAAATAAATAAAGAGAAAATGAACTATGAGTTCTAGGTGATGTCTACAGCAGAACTAGAAACACCAGGTTAATGCATTTCTGGACACACTGAACATGGCGCTAGAGATCAGATAGGAGGACTGTAATAAACTAGGTACATACGCAGGCATGAATTTGTGTTGTGTGCTGTTTGTATGGGTGTGTATGTATGTGAGTGATTTCCAAATCCATTTATACTGCAGTCACCATTCTCAAAGACAGAAGTGATAGACAACTGAGTAACTAAGGCAGAGGCATGAGGAAGAGTCAAGACAAGCATGCAGGTCTTCGTGTGATTATAATTTGTTGACTGTGCCATCTGGAGCTGTTGATGCTACTGTCTTCTGAATCTTGAATTGGGAACTTACTTACAACAGTGCTAAAATACCTGTGTACCAGAGTGTGTGTGTATCTATTCAGCTGTTCTCGGGCCCTTCAGTTGTTTTTAATCTCTTGTCTACTCTGAATAGTTCTTGCAATGAACTTAAGAGGACAATGTCTTTCAAATAGTGTTTTTGGGTCTTTGGGGATAGATGAGTGGATAAAAAAAGTTGTGATATATATACATTATTGAACACTACTCAGCTATAAGGAAAGATCAAATCTTGCAACTTGCCACTAGTGGATGAAACTAGAAGGTATCATACTGAATGTAGTCAGAAGAGGGACAAATACAGAATTATCACTCTCAGACATGGGGCAGAACTGCTCCTTGCTCTCCCTGTGCCCAGCCATTCATGAGGCACCAGGGAGGCATGGCGGGTTCCTAAGCCTGGCCCACCACCCCAACAGAGCCTCACAACAAGCCAGATGACCCTCCCCTCCATGGGGGCCGCCATTTTCCACATTCTGATTTCCCTCTCATCAGAACTCCACCCAGCAGACCAGCCCAATCACAGCCCGGCTAGCGCAGCTGCTTGTGGCCATGCAGTTCATCAATAAATGCTTTATTTGGAGGTGACTACAAGAGTATGCCTCCCACACAGCAAGCCTGGCAAGCTGCTCATGTCGTATTTGATATGCCAAATGCCAGTAACAATTATATTATTTCATTCCCATGACCTAATATAATGGTTTGAGGCTCTCTATGTTCTTGTAGCAAGCCGATGCCCTTGGCTCTACTAGCATGAGACAGGACACATGGAGATATTACTGGTGCCTGCTCTAGCAAATAGATGATGAATGGGAAGATAGTGATAGTGATCACTCTCATGCATAGAATTTAATTTAAATGAATTTATATAGTAAGGGGTTGGAATAGCAAACAGCCAGTGGCATCAGACCCTGAGGGTTAACCAATATCCAGAACTGAGTTTTGCAAAGAGGATGGAGCTAGGTGTTACTGGGAGAGGACCTTGGGAGGAATGCTTACATTCCGGTGGTGGGTAGTGTAGTGTTGGAACCCTGTGTGTCTAAAACTGCATTATAACAGTATTATAAATTACAGTGCCAAAATATTAAAAAATTAAATTATAAAGTCCAAATACAATAGAATCATACAAAAAGTTTTCCAAACTAAGATGATATGGTGTATGTCTGAGGTCTGGGGAGGTGACATACGCCATGTTCCATGGTGAGAGATCAGAGAAGGGTTCTGGAAGGGCACTGGTGTAAGCAGACAATTGAGAAGCCATCTGTGAGCAACAGAGAGAGAGAGCACATGTCATGGTGAGTGTTTATTAGGAAAGCTATAATCTGGTGCTACATGGCTCATCCCTGTGGAAGGGAGAAGAGCATCTGTGAGCAGCGAGGCTCCGGCGGGATTCACACCGAGCTTATCTGAGAGTGTGAACATTACTGTTGACAGCCTGGGACCGCAGGTGTAGTTCATGGCTTGTGAACATTCAGAGGGAGGCCTGAGCTGCTAGCCTTGTTGATAAGATGTTGATAAAATATGTTTGTCTATATTTTATGGACAAAAAAAGGTCCACTTACTCAAGCCTATTATTTAGGTAAATAAATGAGGTCAAATCTTTCTGTATCACAAAAAAGTCCTCTGACAAAAGGCAACTTCAGTTGAACAGATAAAAGGAGAATGCCAAGGGATGAATCATTTGGTTAATTATGGCTCAAAAACATTTCTCTTTGAATGGAAAAGGCAAATTTAGCATAGGTACTCCATGGAATACTACTCAAGCACAAGGAAAAAATGATGGGCTTGCCTTTGGCAGCAACATGGATGGAATATGTTACGTGAAATAAGCCAGAAGGAAAGAGACAAATAAATACCGGCTGATCTCAGTCAGGAGTGATATAAAGAAACTTCCTGTGAGTTGTTTCCCTGAGGAATAGCACTGACTTTGCTGTTTTATTGCCGCTAGTGGACCTGTAATGCCCTCATTCTATCTATTAAAACTTTTCTGAAAAAAAGATGGATTCTGCTTTTAGTGAACAAACTTTAACATAGTCAGATGAAGTTCAAAATTATGGTTTATATAACTAGGTGAATGATAAATTAAATGATCCATTTTTTGGCATTTAATATTTATTGAACCCACACAGTATTCTCAGTACATAGATACCAGAGACACTAACTATATTATAGAATTTATTTTCTACAGGAAGAGATAACTGAGTATAAGAAGCTAACGATAAGTAATTATATATATTTTTAATCATATTTTATTTTTAGATTGCTTGTTTTGTGACCTTACCAGGTGGTGCTCAGGGGTTACTTCTAGATCTGTGTGCAGGGATCAGACCTGATGGTATTCAGGGGACCCTCTGCTGTGTTGGGATTAAACTGGGGTAAACTGCATGTAATGCAAAGTGCCTTAATCTCTGTATTCTCTCCTTTCTTTCTCTACTCTTTAACTAATGATATTTTTATTTTTTTTTTTGTTTTTTTTAAGTATTTTATTATACCACCGTGAGATATACAAATAAAAAAGATATACAATTAAAAAAGTTCATATTTGGGTTTTGGTCATACAGTGTTTCAGCACCCGTCCCTCCACCAGTGCCCATCTCCCACCACCAACGTCCCCGGTTCCCTCCCCCTTCCCCAGCCCACCTCCATGGCAGGTTCTTTATTTCTTTTCCCTTTCTCTCTCTTTCTCTTTTCCTTCCCTTCCAGACTATGGATTACAGAACATACATTAAAAGGTTGTCATGTGTATCCTTTTGCCTCTATTTAATGCTCAGTTCTAGGTTGGCATAACTAATGATATTTTAAATGTCAGCAATGATTAAGGTGAGAAGACTTTAAAAGGACCAGATGAATGACGGTGTGTATGTAGTAGAGTGAAGAGAGGAAAACTTTATAAAGACATGACGTTGAAGTCTGAACAACTTGAAAGGCAAAATAATTGATCAATATGTTCACATTGTTGTCTTCTTTCACTTAACATGCAATTTTTGAGCTCACTCATGCTATAGCTTACATTCAGTAAGCATTCCTTTTGGGGACTGAGAACTGTTTTTCAACTATCAGGTGGTAACATTCTTGTTTAGCTAAAGGAAGTGAATGCAGAGTCATGTGGCCAGAGAATAGTGCACAGAAAGGGAGACAGATCTGGAGAGATGAGTGGTGTCAGGTGACCAAGGATTCTTTACGGTACTGGGAGGCATTTGAAGTAAATTGTTAAGATGTTTAAACTTCATACACTGATAATAGCATCTAAAATGATCTGTCATGGAAAACATTTTTGTGATTCTTCAATGAGTTTAAAATAAAATTAACACGTGACCTAATAATTCCACTCCTCTGTGTAAAACCCGAAGGAACACTGATGTTCAAACAAGGTTTGGGTACAACCTTGACCTTTTCAGTACTATACATTATAATCAAAGGTTCATCATCTGATAAATGACTTGATAAAATATAGTATTTTATACATGAAAATATTACTCAATCACCAAAAAGAATGCTTACTGAGTATAAGCTATGTCATGAATGAGTTGAAAATGACTTGTTAAGTGAGAGAAGATATCAATGTACTCATATTGTATGGTTCTATTTGCATGAAACATCAGAAGACACAAATCCAAAGAGATAGAAATCAGATAAATGGATGCCAGGGAGCAGGAGATGGGGAAGTGAGGAGTGATTGCTTAGTGAATCTTTCAGAGTGCTGAAAATACTTGGAACTAAGTAGTGATGGATTCACAGCACTAAGTTGTCAGGGAGCCTCTGGAGTTATCCTGTTATCCAACACTAAGTGACTAAATGCCACTGCATAAATGGTAAGTCATATATTATGATGATTTTGTCACTAATAAAATTCCTATTAAGCCACAGAAGAAAATAAAGAGAAAAATCTTCATAATAACTACATTGAAAAATATGTCTCTCACAGCATATAAATTGCATGACCTATGAAAGGAACAATCTAATACAAGGTACTTAATTTTTTTTTAAGTTTGTGTACTCTTATGTTAAGAAAATAAAAAGAAGACACAGAGTGATAAAAATATTAAGATCAGTATAAAAACCTTTAAAGGTTTCTCAATTAGTGAAGAAACAAACAAACCCAATTTTTGAAAAAGCAACAGAAACTTTGAACAGATACTTTTGCACAGCAGTGAAACAGATGGCAAATAATAACATGATGAAATGTTCTTAATCTCGCTAATCATTACAAATAAAAACCACAATGAGTTATCACTACACACATATTAATGGCTAAAATAAAATAACAAAAAAAATACACCAATCACCTGACAATAACAAATACTGGCAAGAATATCAAGCATCCATGCCATGATTCATTGCTAGTGGGAATTTGAAATGTCTCAGCTAATTTAGAGGACAGCTTAGCAGTTTGTAGCACAGCGAAGCATAAACTTCTTATAAACTTATAATCCTATTCCTTAGTAATTATTCAGAACATAAAAACACTTGTCCACACAAAAATCTGTAAGGAGATGTTTTTAGAGACTAATCTCTTAAAACTTGGAAACAATACAAGTATTAATTAACTGGAGAATGGACAAAGCATGCTACATCTCTATAAGAGAATGCCACTTGATCGAAAACAAGAGGGATGGAGGGCAGCTCACTGGAGAGGTAGCTCAGTGAACTGGTGCTCACTGACTGGAGGTGGTCTGGGTTCCATCCCCAGCATCACATAGTCCCCAGCACTGCCATATGGATCCTGAGATGTCCCAGACTGTTGTCAGATACCCCCCCAAAAGAGGAATAACCCATTGAAATCTAATAACATAGAGCAATCTCAAATACATTAAGGCCGTGAAAGAAAACACAGGCACAAGACCACATATTTCTGTTCTGGAAAGGGTAAAACTGGGAGGAGTGAGCAGGAAGCAAACAGGGGCTCGAATGGAGGAGGACATGGGCCTCAAGGGACATGAGAAACCTTTTCAGAGGGGGAGAAGTTTTTTATATCTAGATGTGACAGAAGTTACGCCAATCCATACATCTCTCTAAACACAACTAATGCCTAAAAAAAAGTGGATTGCACTGTGCATAAATTAGACTTTTATAAACTTGACTTTACAAAGTGACTGGGATTAGCAGTTTGTTAAGGCAAATGAAAGGGCACTGGCAATGCTGTTGAGAGCAATTTAACTGGCAAAGCCCGAAGCAAGACTGAGATAACAGCATACGTTTATTCAATGAGGTAGAAAGCAAGGCATTCTGGGGAGCATGAGACTCACGCTACATTAGTCAAGTTAAACTGCCATGTGTCTTTTCCTCTGGGCTTGTAATTCAAAACCAGGAAGGTTTGGGGGGTGGGACAGAAGGAAGGGAAAATGATTCTGAATTTCAGAAGGCATTTGTGTTTGAAAACACTCATTTATGACACTGCAAATGAAGAACCATATTTGCCAAATGAAAACTAGGGAATGTAAGAATAGGCAAACTCTTTTTGTTTGATAAAGAAAACCCAGGGGGCAAAGCCAAGTTTGTCTCTGGATTCTGCTTGCTGTGAGATCTTTTCAGCATGGCAAGAGGGAGAAAGACCAGGCTGGGTTTTGTGTAAGCACATGGAGCAAAATCTGTGACAGAAATCCTGTCCCATAAATATATAACCTTTTATATTTAATGATACTCTGTTTTTTTGACATTATTTAATTCTTTAAAAAATATTAAAAGGTCATGACTTAGAAAGTCTCCGATAGTTGCATTTTAGGCATACACTAATTCAACACCAAAGCCCTCCACTGGTGTCAATTTTTCCCTCCGCCAGAGTAGTTCCCAGATTCCCTCTCCATCCTAATCCCCACTACAACCCTGCCTTTAAACGTGACATTTAATTCTTTCCACCTTGTATTTGAGCCTTAACTAACAAAAAGCAATTTTTTCTAAGGAATAAAATCGGTTTTGTCATTTCTAGCTATGGAGTAACTGGTGAGTGAGGTAAATCCCTTTCTTAGAAGTGGAAAGAAATGACCTGATTTGGTTTGGCTTTAAAACACCTTCAATATCTTTTGGATTGATACACCATATTTTTTCTCAGCCCAGTGGAGAGGTGAGTACTGAGTGTTAAAATGCTGGGACCATCAAATCAAGCTGAGTGCATGAGTCATTGTGAACATTTATAGCTCAGAAGCCATCTTTGCAGGATCTGGGGTCCCTGAGCTGCTATCAACGAGGCACATCTCCTCTCTTCCCTAACCTTCACCAAGTCCACGCCAGATCTCACAGTATGAGTAAGCGGCACATGGCATGTGTGAAATTCCCCTCCACCCTGCTGCCTGTCCCCAGAATTGCTGTAGACGGCAGCGCTGATTATAGTAACCTTGACTCCATAAGGAATGTGACAACTTAAATCCCACAGACTACTTAGCAGCGTGATAGTCCACAGCAGTAAGTTGTACTTCAGGGTCCTAGAATGATGACTAAACTGTGGCAGTTCACATTGAGGGAGATTTTGACATTAGTCAAAAAATTGAATAGACAATGCCAAAATAAAACAAGCAATCCTTTTTACACAGGAAAAGAAAGCAGTATCTTATGTGAGGGGAAAAATGCCTCTAAGAATCATCTCTGAAGCTAGACTCACCAAATAACAGTTGGTTTGTCCTTCATATTAGCTTGATGACCCTTTAACATTACAGAACCTTTCACATCCCTACTAATGCAGGGGGAGGTTTTTTTTTTTTATCCTGTCTTGGGATACTCTTGGGCTTCTGAACTATGTAGAAGTCTAAGAAAGGCAGTTTATTCCCAAGTAAAATTCAGATTAATCAAGTACCGAGATCTCTGGGAATTAAGCTAGGGATTAATTCTAGTTCCTAATTAGTTCTAGTTCCTACTTTGAAACCGTATATTTGGAATGGAAGGCGGGGACAGGATATAGTTATGACAATGTTTTGCATGAAGATTCTAGGATTAAAATTTAATGCTTCTAATGATGATTCAGATACTCAAGGACATTCCAAAGACACTATGGGTCATGTGGGCAGCATCAAGCTGTCATGAAGCAAAAAAAAAATCCTTAATATAAAAGAACAAAAAGGAATGAGAGGTCATTGCACCAGAACACTGATTTTATGTCCATGAAATCCTGTGAAGCAACCTCATAAATTTTACTTTAGCAATTTAATTTAATGCCAATAATTTTTGTGATTCTGTGAAACTAGGAAATCAAGCTAAAGCCTAGGAGGAAATCCCAAAGCTGATATAAATATATTATATTTGACACCATTTAAGGGATTTTGATTGAATTTTTTAAAAAATTGCATTATAGTACTCTATATATATCACCTACCCGCACCCACTACAACTTCTCTCTCCCTTTCCCGTATAAAATGTTTTAAATATGTTTTATTATAAGTCAATATCTGTGTATGTTACTCTAAAGTCAGCCTTAAATCTTTTCATGTGCTTCAAACCATTTGACCCTTTTAACCTATTCAATCCTTCTCTTCTCCCTTTTCCCAAGTTCTGGTAACCATTAACATGATCCTTTAGTCTAAAAGTTTGCTTTTGTTTCATTTAGCTCATAAGTTTGTTTGTTTCTTTATGCTAACATACGTAACTGGAATCATATGTCTTTGTCTTTCTCCATCGGACTGTTTCACTGAATTCACTGAGCATAATACCTCTATGTTCCTCACAATGCTATAAATGACAGTCTTCTTTTCTATAGCTAAGCCATATTCCATTGGGTATATGTATTACATCTTCTTTACTCAGTCATCTAGCAATGAGCATTTAGGTATTTTCCAAAGAACATGAAAATACTAATTTGATAGATGAGTGTTTTCCTATATTTTTACAAAGTTATGGATATCAGGAACTTAGTTTCACCTCTTTCTCTTTATCTCTCTTTTCTCTATTTCTCTCTATCTCCCTATAGCTCTATATCTCTCTTATTTTTTGGTGGTGGTTGTTATATGAGCCATACCCAATGATGCTTAGGGGTAAGTCCTGGCCCTGCACTCAGGATTACTCCTGGTGGTGCTTCGGGAACATATGGATGTCGTGAATTAAACCTCGGTGAGCCACATGCAGGGCAAGCACCTACCTAGCTACGCTGTCTCTCTGGTCCAGTTTCACATCTCACATTTCTGTATCTGTGCAACTTTCACCACTCCCATCATTCAAGTCCTAGTGCCATGCCAAAACCAAAGATACCCTTTTCCTCAGATTTTCCACATCTTTTCTTGTCCCTCTGGTAATCACCAGTTTTCACCAAGTCCAGTAGCAGGTTTTGTTGTGTTTCAACAAACCTTCCATTCCTTTGCTTTAGTTTTCATATCCCCCACATGAGTGGACTCCACCTGATAACGGCATTAATCTCCTTGTTAATTTTACTTAACACAAGTAATTTAAAACCCATCCATATTTCCTCAAAGTGCACAATTTCACCTTTTTTTTTTAAACAGAAAGGTTGTATTCCATTAGAAATGCATTATGCCCCTCGGGTGTTGCAGGTGTTGCTGTGGTGCCTGACTGCATCAGCAGGTGGCAGACAGGGAGACAGGCTTGTCTACATGCCCCAGGGCTCTGCCCCCTGGGCCCTGGATGTTTGATGGTCTGACAGAGAAAAGGACTGGGCCCCTGGGATGAACCCAAGCCATGGCAGAGCCTGGCAAGCTACCCATGGTGTGTTCAATATCCCCAAAGTACAAAATTTCACCTTATTTTTTATTGACAAGGTTGTATAACAATAGAAATACTTTCTACAACTTTTTTAAAAATCTAATTTATGAAAAATCTGTCTGTTAGATGGATTTCCCTTTGTGATTTCCCTTTGTGGCCATTGTTATCTATGCTGCTACAAGAATAGGGGTTTGACTTGAAATTAGTGTTTCAAATCAGTGTGACAATATCTTTTGGACAAATAGTAGGGGTGACACTGCCAAATCACAGGGACTCTCCGCCACTTAAAGGAACTCTTCAAGCTGCTTTTTGTGCTTTTGTGAGAGTCTGCACTAATTCACATGGCTGCCAACAATGTACCAGAATTCCTTCTTTCAACATCCTCATTAATACTTATTATTTCCAATCTTTTGGATGTATTGTGGTTTTTATTTACATTCCCCTAACAGTAAGTGATGTGAAACATATTTTCATGAGCAGTTGGGCCATCTCTCTTCCTTGGAGTTTTTATCCAGATAGTTTCTTGACTGGGTTGCAGGGTATTTTGTGTTTCTTTGTAAGATTTGGATAACTTTCCCTTGTTAGATAACATGTAGATATTATCTCCCAATGCTGGGTTGCTTTTTTTTGTTGTTCTTGTTCTTTTGAGTGGTAGCTTGTTTTCAGTGTAAAACATTTTTAATTTCATGAAGTCCCATTTGTTTATTGCTGCTTCTGTTTCTCTTACCACTGGAGTTGAGTTTCCATTTGCATTTTTGATTTAGAGGTTCTTGAGAGTTACCGCCTCTATTTTCTTCAACAGTACTGCATAGCCCACTGTGTACCATTGGCCCTTGAGCACAGCTGGTTTATCTGAGAGGCAGCAACCATATTACTGGGCATGAACATTGAACTGTCTAGCCTAACTGGCCAGCATCATCATGAGTGGTGCTGGGTTCCCTCAGCTTTTACTTGGGAGTCCAAATAAACAAAGGATGATTGAGAATATTTGAGAATATTCTTATTAATACTTCTTATGTGGTCCTGTATACTGATAAACTTATCTAATAGTATTGTTTATGCTGGTAACATATGCCTAGGTTTTTGTTGTTCTCTGGACAATTTTTAAATTTCTCCTTTGATTTATTCATGGAAGGACTAAAGAGTTACTCATAAACATGTTGTTTATTCAGAAACATGTTTAGATGTTCATCTTTTTCTTTATTGTTGATTTCTAGTCTCATACCATTGTGCTTGAAAATATGCTTGATATGGTTTTTATTTTCACAAGATTTATTCTTTAGAACATTTCATGTGTGCTTTAGAACAATGTGCTTTCATTTCTTTGGAGATGAAATTTTTTAATGTAGCTTTTTTTTGACATTTTATTTATTTATTTATTTATTTATTTATTTATTTATTCATTTTGGGTGACACCCAGCGGTGCTCAGGGGTTTCTCCTGGCTCTGCGCTCAGGAATTACTCCTGGCGGTGCTCACGGGACCATATGGTATGCCGGAGATTGAACCTGGGCCGGCACGGGCCGGCCATGTGCAAGGCAAGTGCCCTACCTGCTGGACTATTGCTCCGGCCCCTTTATGTAGCTTTTAAGTCTAAGTATTTTTACTATTTCATTAATTTCATTGCTATCATTTGATCTGAATAATCTGTTCCTTACTATAGATGATGTGTTAAGTTACCTTACATTTTCCTCCTTCCTTCCTTCTGTCCGTCCGTCTGTCTCCTTCCTTCCTTCCTTCCTTCCTTCCTTCCTTCCTTCCTTCCTTCCTTCCTTCCTTCCTTCCTTCCTTCCTTCCTTCCCTCCCTTCCCTCCTTCCTTCCCTTCCTTCCTTCCTTCCTTCCTTCCTTCCTTCCTTCCTTCCTTCCTTCCTTCCTTCCTTCCTTCCTTCCTTCCTTCCTTCCTTCCTTCCTTCCTTCCTTCCTTCCTTCCTTCCTTCCTTCCTTCCTTCCTTCCTTCCTTCCTTCCTTCCCTTCCTTCCTCCTTCCCCCTCCCCCTCCTCCCCCCGTCCTCTCTCCCTCCCTTCCTCCCTTCTTCCCTTCCTCCCTCCCTCCCTCCCTCCCTGCCTGCCTGCCTGCCTCCCTCCCTCCCTCCTTACCTGCCTACCTGCCAGCCAGCCTGCCTGCCTCCCTCCTTCCCTCCCTTCCTTCCTAGATCTCTTCCAGGGTTCTCAGAGGGGCATGTGGTGTTGGGGAAAGCCTCTACTCACTAAATTTATCAAATATTGCTAAAATGTTTTCCCTTTCTTCCCTTTTTTTTTGAGGGGGCACACATGGAAGCACTCAGGGGCTACTCTTGGCTCTGCACTCAGGAATCACTCTTGGTGGGGTACTGGGGACCAAATAGGATGTTGGAGATTGAATCTGGGATAAGCTACATGTAAGGTAAATGACCCTACCCACTGTACTATCTCTCTGGCACATCTTTTCCTTTTTTTTTAAATCTCCTTCCACTATGTGTCTTTAAAAGAGTCTTTCTCTGGTTGCTGGTGGCTTTCTTTGAAGAATTCCATCATATTTTTGCAGCAAACAAAATAACAATTTTTTGGTCTGCTTTTCCTCATTAGTGTAGAAATTTACTTTGTTTTTCTGACATTTGTAGGACAGGAGGCGGGCTTTGATGACCAGAAAATGGAAAACCTTAAGACAGAATGACAGAAGTGTTGCCATTGGTGGATATGTAGGGTAGGAGCAAACAGTCCAGAGGGAAAACTCCAGGCTGCCTCTCTAGAGACAACTGGCCCTAACTCTCATCCCTGCTGTCCAAAGTCAGCCTGCAGTCTTCGGCCTAGCCCTGGGCTGGAAGGCCTTGCTCGTTCCTAATGGAGCAGGGAGGGGACTCAGCATGTCCAACCGCCCTAGCCTAAAACCAGTAGGTATTTCGTTTTGCTTCCAGGTTTTGTCTTCAAGCTCAATTTCTACCACAATGTATTCTTCCCTTTCCAGTGAAGGTAAACTCTGTTCCACCTGTACAGGTCTGTCTCCACCGCCTGCTCGGAGATGCCTTCACCACAAAACCTTGCGCCTCTGATTTAGTTCTATGCTGAGATCATGCACCTTCAGATACACATACAGATGCATGTGGACGTCAATGAAGCTTTTCCTGTGAGCAGTGGTTGATTTCTCACTGTATTTTGGCAGGGACTTAATGGCCAGTTTAATCCTCCATTTTGGGGAAGTCTGGAAACTGCAACCCTATGTTTTGGCAGCATTATTTATAATATCTAAGAGTTGGCTCATCAGAACTCCACCCAGCAGACCAGCCTATCACAGCCTGGCCTCCCGCAGCCTCGCGGTTCATCAATAAATGCTGGATTTTGAGATGACTACAAGAGTATGCTACCCGCTCGGCAGAGCCTGGCAAGCTACCCGTGTCGTATTTGATATGCCAAATACCAGTAACAATTATATACCTCATTCCCATGAGGAATGGAACCATTCCATTCTCTGATGGAATGGTTTGAGGCTCTTTTGTTCCTGGAACAAGCAGGTGTCCTTGGGCTCTACTTGCATGAGACAGGTCATATGAAGATGTTACTGGTGCCCGCTCGAGCAAACCGATGATGAACGGGAAGACAGTGATACAGTGAAGAGTTGGCACCTACCTACATCTCTTTTTCCATAAGGACATTTCTGGGAAGAGTTTGAGTTTTGATTATGTTTTCTGGGTACATTCCCGGGGTTTATTCCTACAGGTAACATAAACACTTTCAAGTTCCTTGGGTCTCCCCAGATGAACCAGTTAAATGTCTACTGTAGTAGCTTATCCAATGCAGCATATTTTATGTAAAAGAAGGAAATAATAGTAACACACTTATCAATAATGACTGGACTACTGTTGGTTGGTTTGTAAGTGTTCTCTTTCCCCTCTCTCTCCCTTCCTTCCTTGCATTCTTTCTTTCTCTCTTTCTTCCTTTATCTTTTCCTTTTTTGGGGTGGTGCTGGGAATTGAATTCAGGGCCTCAGACAAGTGAGGCAAGAGCTTCACTGTAAGAGATTTTTTGAATAATGCCATCTAACTATGAGTGTGCTCTCTGAATGGTCACCTCGTAAAATGCCCACTACAGTTCCACACACTCAGATTAACAGCTGCTCCTTCCTAGCAGGATCTCAGAAAGGTTCTTGCATCTTGGCATGTGTCTATTGATTTTTTTTTTGCCATTCCAGAGAGTAGCACACTTTGATGAAGCCACAGAGGCATGCCTTAGAGCCTTCTCTAAGGCATCTGTGCAGAGCCTTCTCTAAGGCATCTGTGCATCATAACTGGAGATTTTGCAAGATAGGGTCATTGTATTTTAAAGGAGGATATTTCCTAGGTGGAAAAGTCTTCCTTCTTTAATTCTGTTCAGTTAGCAAGTAAAGAATTTGAAGTGAAAATCATTACTGACTGCTGAGACTGGTTTGTTGGATTGTGTCCCTGAGCCTGATCTGCTGTTGTTAAGGTCTCTGATAGCATTTTTACAGTAAAATAAGTCAACTCCAATGTGAAAATAATTCTGTGTTCGTAAACGCTCAGATTTCCACTCCAATGAAGCCCATTCCTGCCTCTTCAGTTCCTCTTTTAGACATGATTTTTGATGTTGCCAAGTTCTCCAGTCTACTGAGCTTTCAAAGGGGACAGGCCTTGGAATTTGACTATAAAAATGGGAAATTAGCAGTCTATTATTTCAATTGGAATGAATGTAGCTAAACTATAAAGGCCATATTCCATCTAGAATTCTACACAGAGGACTGAAAGAAGATAGGTAGGACTACTGATGGCCAAAACTACTTAATTTTGATTGATACTAATATATATCAGTAAATTATAATATATTGTTTATATTATATTATATTATTATATATTATATTATTATAATATATTTACAAATAAGTACTTTGCAATATTTCACTTATATTTTTATATAAAGACCAGATCTAGGTTGCCAGAAAACAAGAAAAAAACAAAACAAGACAAACAAAACAGGACAAACAAGTGATTGTCAAAATGACATGACAACTGGAATAGAGGTAAAAGTGCCCTTAGAGGCTAAGAGTGTCTACTTGCTCTCAGAGCCACACCCATCTCGATAACAACTAAATGGCATCAGCCTTCAAATCTTCATGACTGTAGACAGAAATTTAGGGTTGACCTTTGGCTTGATCATAGTCTAAGTACACAAGAGAAGAATCTGAAGAAAATCTTATGATACTTTTCTTCATTTCCTGTCTTTTAAGCTTGATTCACATTTTCTCTTAAAATATGCAGAAACCCCTAAAAACGGTTTTCCTGTGGTTTGTACAATTGGTAGGAGAAGCAACCAAGTTCCTAACCAGCCTCATATTATGGTTTCGCTCAACAATGTTGAGCTTAAGGTTATGCACCATTGACTTATTCCCTCTGTTGAACCTAATGTCTCTATAGAAAAGTTACTGGAGGGGAAAGAACACCATCTGCACTTTCATGTTCATAGCAGCACTATCCACAATAGCCAGACTCTGGAAACAACCAGAGTGCCCGAGAACTGATGACTGGATAAAGCAACTTTAGTACATCTACACAATGGAATACTATGCAGCTGTTAGGAAAAAGGAAGTTATGAAATTTGCCTATAAATGGATGGACATGGAGAGGATCATGTTGAGTAAAATTAGCCAGAAGGAAAAAGACAGATATAGAATGACTGCATTTATTTGCATGAATATATATATATATATATATATATGTATGCATGTATATGTGTGTGTGTATCCAAGTATATATACGAATATTGCTTGCTCAGATGCTAAACAACACCATGGAATCCCCCTGAGTAAGCAAAGCATGAGCAACTGCTGTACAAGCCCTGTTAATAGGAGGAAGCTGAGGCCTGAGCTTTGTCTTTTCGCATGAGGGAGTGGTGCTTGGGCCCCCAGGGAGAAGGGTCTGTGTCCCCAAGGGTCCTGCGGGAAATGGGTGCTGGCCCTTGGGGACTCTGGGCCGCCGCACTGGCACTCTCAACTCTTGCTTGCAAAATCCGCTGGCATTGCAGGGGACCGACTGCTGTGCGATTCTTTGCCCCGACACCCCCAAATCCTCCTCCACTGCCACTCCATGTCCATAGTATGCGTGTAGCCTGCTTCCCTCCCAACTTTGCAGGAGGTTTTGGTTTGACTTTTCTTTTTGCTTTCTAGGGAAGGGGTACAGGGGGCTCCCAAGCAGTGTTCAGGAGGCCCAGAGTCCCCACAGTCATGCTGATGGTCCAGTGCCAGGGGCCCGAGGATGTGAGACTGCTCGAGCTCTGTGGTGCTGGACTTGGGGCCACACGGCTGTGCTGGGTGAGGGGGCCGGACAGCAGGCCAGCACCCAGCAATGCCCATGGGACCACTGCAAGTGTATGACAGAGACTGTCATAGAACACACAGACTATGCCATACCCAGAGGTAAGTATATGCTAAATAAACAAATTCTTAATTCAAAACTTTTAGTAAATGGAACTTATTCACAACATCCATTTAGTCAATGCTTCTATAGGAAGCAGATTCTAGAATCATCCCACTGGGAACTTTTTATAGTCATTAACTCTGGGGCTGGAGTAACAGTAGGCTGACCTGGGTTCTATCCTCAGCACCACATATTGTCAGTCCCCCTGATCCCCACCAGGCATGATCCCGAACACGGAGCCAGAAGTAAAGCCTGAGCACCGCTAGGTATAGCCCCCTCCCCACCGGAAAATACAAAAACAAACCAGAGACAAAAGCTGGAAATTTTGTTTCCATCCCTTACATTATGATAAATTCCTTTATAATGACGTATCCTCCAAGTTACTAATCACTTTACCCTACCACTAAAGCAGCAAGTGGAAGATGCCCAAGATTTAGTGCTTCGTGGCCTTACCAAGCTTTATCAATCCCATTATTACCCTTTGGCTCCAAACTGATGTTCTTTATTGTCCCCAGATTACATAGGTGTAACATAAATACAGTTGCCAGCCCCTCAAAATGGAGTATATGATCTAATAAACCCAAGTACATTTGTGGAGACACTAAGCACCTACATTTAATCTGGATCTAAAAAAATCTACATTGGGGGCCGGAGCGATAGTACAGCGGGGAGGGCGCTTGCCTTGCATGCGGCTGACCAGGGTTCGATCCCTGGCATCCCATGTGGTCCCCTGAGCAATGCCAGGAGTAACTCCTGAGTACAGAGTCAGGAGTAACCCTGAGCATTTCCAGGTGATTCCTAAAGAGCACAAAAAATAAAATGAAATAAAAAATCCACACTATTGAGTTGTGTTTAATAGCGCCATTTTCTGATGCTTGTATGGTTGAAACTTTCCAGAGATTTCCTGAGTGTGCAGATAAATCTTTAAAAGAGAAATGGATTTCCACATTTGAGTTGCTTTTCAGGTTACATTTGTGTACTATCTTGCTCGAACTTGCATGGTACATTAGTCTGTTCACACCTCTTTCCAATCTTCTATGCATAGAACACCTCAATTCCGCCTGAAAACCCAAATGTAGACACAAGTGGACTCAACCCCAGAGTTTCTGGAAAGAGAAGCAGCCTCTCACTGACACCGAATATGCCAGTGGCTTTTCTTCATGTTTATTTCCATTGATAGAAAGGTAGTGCTGCTTTAAAATATTTACCGCCACACAAACTACTACTCCAGGAAATTGTGCCCTGCATCATCTCCTGATTCTAGTAACTTTTCCTCAGTCCTTCAGTAACTATGAAAGTCACCACATTTTAAATATGAGAATTGGAAGTAGATTGGTGTAATCAAAATTCCAAATATATGCACAAAACAAGTAGTGTGTAGAGTTGGGCTACAGAATTCTCCTTTCTATAAAGGTATGGGTGGTGACCTGGGTCGGCTTCCTTCCTGAGATTATGCTAAACTTGAACGGAAGAAGACAGAAGTGACTATAAACCAAGCTTAGTATTTCACATAAATGACATCAACCAGCCAGAAAGACAGGTATTAGATAATTGTATGGATAAATAAAACTGAAGTAAAAGGCAGTAAAAATCTAAAGTTTTATTGAACAAAAGTGTGTATCCTTTTCCAAATGCATAAAGCAAAAGAAAACATTTTCTCCTGGTAGCCTCTGAGACATGAGCTTGGCTTCTTTTAGTTCATACATAAGATTCCAACCACACCCTAAATTGCTCAATCAATGGGGTGTCCTGGGAGAGCTGTCCAATGGTGACAGATGAGGCCAGCTGTATAATTCTTCCCTTTTTGTGGGGATAAGAAGGATGGTAAGGAGGATACATTAGTAGGACATATCTTCTGTCCACTGAAGCAGAGATATGCCATCTTACTGATTTTTATGGGAGATATAAAATTAGTGTCAGAATTTCTTTCTCTTGATTTTATATGTAAAATTCCTTAAGCCAATTCTCAATATATTCATGTGGTATTATCTTAACAACAGACAAAGCATAGAAATATGTTGGAAAACATACCAGAAAATTCCTTTTTATGTGTTTGATACCTGAAAACCCCATTCTAAAAGGAAACAGAAGGGAAATATTTATATTTTCCAAAGTGAAGACCATGCTATAGAGTCTTTGGCTTTTATAAAAAAAATTCACTAAAGCTTTCATTAAATAACACATAGCTAAACCCAAGAGATACAGCTATGTTTAAAAGATCTATTCTTATGGACTTTCCTCCAAAGACTAGAAATTGAACTCCCATTTGACCCAGCCATACCACTCCTGGGAATCTACTCTGGGAAACCAAATATACGCAGCGGAAACACCATCCCTACTTTTATGTTCATAGCAGCATTATTCACAACAGCCAGAATCTGGAAGCAACCAGAGTGCCCGAAAATCGATGATTGGATAAAAAGCTTTGGTACATCTACACAATGGAATACTATGCAGCTGTTAGGAAAAATGAAGTTATAAAATTTGCCTATAAATGGATGGACATGGAGAAGATTATGTTGAGCGAAATTAGCCAGAAGGAGAGAGACAGATACAGAATGACTGCATTTATTTGCATGGCATAAATATATATGTACATATTATGATACCAATATCCAAGGTCAAGTGAAACATATATCAGGAGGTCTTGTCAAAGGTGGAAATTATCACAAACGTGTGGGAGTCAGAGGTTAGGTAAGACAGAAAATGGAACAGGGTGCTAATAATTGTTGAGGGTACTAATGCCAACCTAGAACTGAGCATTAAATAGAGGCAAAAGGATACACATGACAATCTTTTAATGTATGTTCTGTAATCCATAGTCTGGAAGGGAAGGAAAAGAGAAAGAGAGAGAAAGGGAAAGAAATAAAGAACCTGCCATGGAGGTGGGCTGGGGAAGGGGGAGGGAACCGGGGATGTTGGTGGTGGGAGATGGGCACTGGAGGAGGGACGGGTGCTGGAACACTGTATGACCAAAACCCAAACATGAACTTTTTAATTGTATATTTTTTTTATTTGTATATCTCACGGTGGTATAATAAAATACTTAAAAAAAAAGATCTATTCTTAGGTTACACGGCAGAGCCTGGCAAGCTACCTGTGTTTTATTTGATATGCCAAAAAACTAGTAACAATTATGGACCTCAATTCTAGGACCTGAAGAATTGTTTGCGGCTCTTCCTGTCCTTGGAGCAAGCAGATGCCCTTGCACTATGCTTGCTTGTGACAGGACTATGGAGATATTACGGGTGCCTGCTGGAGCAAATCAGTGAACAGTGGGAAGACAGTGATACAGTGATTCTTAGGTTCCTTACAATTTCAGAATGTTCACTAATTCACTAAACTTATCTTTCAGAAGAAGTTAATATACTCAACACATAAATCACCCATTAATGTCTTTAGAGAATAATTATGCAAAAGAGTATAACAAGCGCTTTTTCAAGGATAAACATTTAGGTGTTGTAAAGATGGGAGGAGTTGGGGTAGGCATTCCAGTGAAACCAGAAACCTGAACTGAGCTTGGCGGCATAAGGGGGAGATAAAAGCATTTTAGGCAGAGGTGAATTCGCAGGAAATATGAAAAAGATGAGTACTAATAATTTTAAAAATTAGCTACTTACAATGGGCCTATTTGACTTGAAATTTCTCTATAATAGATTTTTAAGGTTTACAGCTTTTTAAAAAAGGTATATAGGCATGAATTTTTCATGTCATCCTTTGTGGGGGAATGACTCCCTGGAAAATGCTTATTATAATAATAACAAGAAGAATATTCATAGTACTGTAAGCTGGAACCCCTGGTAACAGCTATTTCCGGGCATGGCGGCTGTCCCAGCCTTGGTGGGAACACAGTTGCTGTTGTAATTTGTATCTGGGACACCAGTTTAGCATTAAGATAGCATTTCTTTTAGTCATGAGGTAAACTATGCTCAGTGGTCAGAAGATGACAAGGCACTATCGTGACGATTTGGTTTGAATGAATTGCTGTTCTTTAATGAAAGAAAATGTGTCTGTTGTGAACCTAAAAGATAGAGTTATTATCTTCTTAATCAATATTTTTGATGAGAGAGAGGCACTACTGGAAACCATGGTGTGTGCTGAGAAATCCAGCAAGAAAAGAGTGGTGAAGTAAAGACAGAGAAAATCATGGTTCATAGAGATCTTGAATTTGCCATTCCTTCAGTCCAGATTCATCCTTATCCTAACTGCCTGGAAATGCATTGTAAACTCAGGGTTTCCATAAATATTTGCTCTATCATGTCCCTTTTTCAGAAAAAAAACCTGCCATTCATATCCTTATTGCTACTATTTTTGTTTTTAATTTCAGGGTATTTGTTTTTAGTTTGCTTATTTGGTGGCCAGTTCTGTGTGCAAGGGCTACTCTTGGGTCAATGCTCAGGTGCCCATATGTGGTATCAAAGATTGAAATGGTGTGAGCTGCTTACATGATAAAGGCCTTAATCCCTATAGATCTCTCTGCCCCCAGATATCAATCATCTTTCAGTGAACAAACAAAATTATCCCCTATTCCTCTGAGTTTCTTGTGCATGCCCCCGTCAGATAGTTTTGGTGCCCCAAGAATGCAGTATTGCCAATCTTGGGAGCCACTATTAAAGTCAATTCCACTAGTATGAGGTAGTTTCAACATTTAGAATTAAAACATTTTATATGCATGTATTTATATAAAGACATTATAAAAGCAATCGATTCTTTATGAATTTATACAACACTTAAATAAAGACATAATAAAGATCACAGTTTAATATTCAACTCTGCAAAAAGCACCAGATATGACTAGTTTCTTTAAAAAATTAATCAACTCACTTTGATATGGGGCATAGTTGCTTTTTTATTCTTTTCTTCTCCCATTACTCTTATACTCCTTCCAGAATTTTAGGAGCTACTGCTGTTGTCAGACTTAAAAATATGATTATCCTTCTCTGAAGAATTAAGTTTTATGAAGAATTCATTCATAAGCATCCCATGGTAAATTTATTTTCAATTCAGCCTAAGTGTGTAATAAAGCCAAAGCATTTGCTTCAATACTTATCAAGGGCATGCACATTCATGCACTTAGGGGCAGGTGGGGACACGGGGGTGGGTGTCATCTTTATGTTCCTTTTTAATGCATATGAGGTATGCCTTAGGATAGCCCAAAATAAACACAAGCACTTGAGCAGAGAGCACTAGATTTTATTAACTACTTGAAATCCCTCAGGGAAATGTCATTGCATCGGGAGGCTTCTTGGCTGCTAATCAAGGGCTTTTCATTTCCTTAAGCACATAGATCTGGTAACAACTTTCCTTGCTTGAAAAACAAACCATTTAGAAAGCACTTTCCAAAAGCACCCTCAGAGAGGTCTGTTTTCCTAGGGTAAATATAAACACTGAAGGATCATCAGATATCAAAGCTGAATAAGAACCACAGCCTGATTACATGTTGGTGCTCACTAAATCTTTCACTGTGACCCACCATGGTGCTTCCCACTCCCATCACCAGCATTGCCCTAGGATTGATATTCATTCATGTAATCAACATTTCTAGTGTAGCAGGAAGATGCTAAACTAGAAGCTCAACTTTCTCTAGTCACTTGAGTCAATTAAGGCAGGTTTTCAAAAGATGATCATGCGTTTACTTGGATGCTGATTTTTTTTTGAACGGATTACCATGTTTTTAATGACAGAGAAATGCTTTTAATGACATCGAAATATAAATCTACTTTTTATCAAAACATAGCTATCAATTAAAAAGTATAAAATTGATGGATGGGATGAAAGAGAGAACAGGGTTAAAATGTTAATCTTGCATTCTGCCAGTCTCGACTCAGTCTCCAGCACCACGGATGATACCAGCACTGCCTGTGGTCATTCTTGAGCACAGAGATAACACCTGTGCATTGTTGACTTTGCGTATCCCTCCAACCAAAGAAATAAACCCTATCAACTAATAAATATATAAAACTTAAATAAGATATCAGACACAAATCAGGGCACTCCCCACGTTCTTTATTGCTGTTCATTTAGTTCAAAGACTATTCTAAGTCTTACACGTTAGTCTGGATTTTGGAAACAGTGTTCAGGAAATAGAAATCTCAGTAGGAATTTGGATCTCATGTGGTCAGCTATTGACCAGTACACGCAGCTTAGCTCGCTGAGCTTTAGTATCTTTACCAGTAAAATCAGAAAAATAGTTTGGATAAATTATCACTTATAATTCAATATTATGCCATAACTAGGGTGATGAATTTAGACACTTGGTCACTGACAACGATGCAGAAGAAATAAATACAAGAGAAGTTTCACCCACCTCACCCTTCCTTTAAATATTCGAGAGAAAAAACCTGTGAGTCTGCTAAACATCTCAATTTCATTGAACAAAATTTTATTTAGGTTTTTGGGCCCTATCTGGCTGCGCTCAGGACAATTCTTGATGAGGCTTAGGGATCACCCTGGCAGAGCTCGGAGACCATAACAAGGTCTGGGATTAAACCCGGCGGGCCGTGTTCAAGGTGCGCAAGTGTGTATCGTTATGTACTGTGCTGTTTCTCCAGCTCCCTTCATTTCTACTTACAAAATTTGGTAAAATGAAGTGATTTTATTTAATTTTTACTGAAGTAACATTGGCTTATAATAGTGTAAACATTAATTTTATTTAGGGGCACAACATTACCACACTCCTCTCATCACCAAAGTGCCAGTATGGCTCTATTACATCCCATACAGTCTATTGGGCCTTTCAGCCAACCCTGTTAACCTCAATTCAGTAGTCAGAGTCTAAGGGTTTGTTTTCTTGGTCACTGCCTCTTCCCTTACTTTATTCTTATTCTCCCTTGTGAAACACAACTGAAAATGCTAAGGTAAAATTAAAATACTTCGCATTTATTTGCTGGGTGTTGCAGATGATCAATTTGCACATTTTCTTTCTGCTGGATAAACACATACTCCCTTTTAGATGAGGCTGAAGTAAGCTAAGCACCAGTCACTCTCAGGCAAGCTTGCATCTCATAACACACACTATCAGAGAGACATCAGAAAAACGTTTTAAGAATCCATGTCACCCTCTATAATGAAACAGATTAGTCTCTTTATAAGCAGAAAATGGCATATGGTCTTTTATCCTAAAATTTATTGGGTTCAATGAGTTTACTCCATGTAACTGCAGAAGAACTGTCCAAAGAAATGATAAAAATGTAACAAGAGTTTCCATTTTCTTTGCTACGACAAACTTATTTCATTTTCTACAGAAGAGAAAGAGGCTGTGAACATCATGGGGAACCTCGTTATTTACATCTGCATTCACAGTCTCCAGCAATTGAAATGACTAATAATTTATTAGTTTTCATGAAACCTTTACATTTTTCTGTTTATTGGGGTTAGGGAGTTGATGTATTATAATGAACACATAATTGGTTTTGCTCACCCCTAAGGCTGGTAAAAACAAAGCCATGAGAAAAATTGCAGGAAGTTGCAAACTCAACAACCATAACAACCCAGGTTCCTTCTATTATCTGAGAAGTTTCTTCTGAGTCTTAAAAAATGCAGCCTGGGGCCGGAGCAATAGTCCAGCGGGTAGGGTGTTTGCCTATTACATGGCCGGCCCTTGCCGCCTGGGTTCGATCCCCTGCATCCCATGTGGTCCCCCTGAGCACTGCCAGGAGTAATTCCTGAGTGCAGAGCCAGGAGCATTGCCAGGTGTGACCCCAAAAAAGCAAAAAAAAAAAAAAAAAAAACCGCAGCCTGCTGCAACCATGGATCTGATTTAAGTTAGTAAATTCGCGTCAGTGCGTGTGTGGGTTCTGGACTTCAATCCCCCGCTTCACATCCTCCAATCCTCAATTCCCCAAATTCATTCTTTTGGTTTGTTTCTGGGCCTTTCCTGATGGTGCTCAGAGCTTTCTCCTTGTTCTGTCCTCAGAGATTACTCCTGGCAGGTCTTTGATGACAATATGTGGTGCCAGAGATTGAATCTGGGTCAGCCACTTTGCAAGACAAGCACCCTACCTGCTGCACCAGCATTCTAGTTCTCCAAGAGTACATCCAGTTTTGACCCTGAGGACCCCCTAAACAATTTGATGTGACCCTTCTAAAACTATACACTATTGGTTCTAATAGGGCAGTCAAACGGACTGAAAAAATTTAAGTTGTGGAAATAGACTACATAAATAGACTTATTGTGGCAAAGAAACCTCTTCAGTGGCTATCTTTACAATGGGATAAAACCCAAATGCTACAGCAGAGCACACAATCCTTCTCACGGCGTTCTGCGCCATGATGCCTCTCTGGGCATCTCTTAGTCCTCTTCCCTCATGCCTACACTTGTCCACTTCTCCAACTCTGCAGCTCCTCAGAACACTGAACAATTCCCAGCTCCTCTTGCTGCTGATCTTGCCTTCTTGATAGAAATGCCTATTCTTCCTCTGCAAGATCACTCTGGGGTCACTTCCTCCAAACGGATTTCTGGGGTTCCCTCAGTGCTATGGAAAATTGACTACAACCCTTGTATTTCCTCATGGAGTGACATTTAAGACTATATTGTTCGTAATAATTTATAGACAAGTATTCTCTAATTAACCTATGCTTCCTAAGGTCCTCATTTAAAAATCAGCTTTGTATTTTCAGTACCGGATGCATAAGTGACCAACAGAAGATGAATACAAGATGGTAAATAAGTGGAGAGGCAAACGGAGCACACAACAGATGTGAATAATAAAACCTAACACAATGGTGACTGTCATTTTTATGAACTCGTGCCTGGGAAAATAAGGCAAAAATAATAGTCATTTTAGGAGAGGAGTAGGGCCAGAGAGAATAGGTAGGGCAGGTAGGGAACTTTCCTTGAAAGTGAGTGATCTGGATTTGATCCTAGTATCCCATATGGACCCTCCAAACACCACTAGGAGTGATCCCTGAATGCAGGAGTAGGCCCTGAGGACAAATGAAAGTAACACCCACCCAAAAAAAGATAAGAACATTATGTACATATGACACTGAGTCTTTACAATTTCAACCATGTGGTAAAGATTCTTCCATAATGCATCAACTTTTTATTTTATAATTATCTTCAAAGGTTTCCTAAAGGAAGTCCCTAAAAAATAAGACCACTAAAATTGTATGAACTTCTGCAGACTAGGAAAATTTCTACTAGAGGCAAAAATCAAATTACTTAGAAATATAATCAACAGATAAAGACTGAGAAGAACAAGAGCAAGAATGTCCACTTATTAATTCGGGAAGCAGTTGTTGAAACTCTTTAAGTGGCTAGTCCTGCACTGGATAAATAAAGCTGACATAGGTGCTTATTTTAGGAAGCTTGCACTTACAGTGAATGGGGACACAGACAGATAATTAAAAAAAACAAGGGAAGAAATAAGCAGATAATTATTTCAGATAAAGAATAACATGAAAGCAACATAGGCAATGTGATATGAGGATAATTAAGGAATATCACCTGGTGAGAAAATTTTTTTCTAGATGGTTGACCTTATGCTAAGACCTCAGTGAATAGAAAATCTATGAGGCCATCAGGGAGAAGAATGTCTCACACTGATAGTATACATATGAACTCCTGAAATCACAGGAACAGAGTCTAGTGTGGGCAGAGAACTGGATGAGAGAAACGCGATGATTCATGTAGTGAAGCTGGAGAATTAAGGCAGTGGATACAGTACCTTGTAGGTCCTGAAGAGAGGAATCTGGATTTTGTCATTGAAAATTTTTAATTAGGAAATTCCTTAATTTTAGTTAAGGAAATGAAAATAGATCTTATTTGTAATTTATAAATAACACTCTTCAGATAGAGTCTTAGTAATAGAAAGGGAACAAATTGGAAGGTGGGTGATTCCAGCAATAGTCCGGATGCAAGGGGATGTGTTGAATAGGGTATTTGGTATTCATAGTAGAGAGGAGAAAATTGAAATCACAACTAATTGCAAAGAGAGTATGAACAGGGAGAAAATTTCAAGAGTAGGAATACTTTCTCTCTCTCTCTCTCTCTCTCTCTCTCTCTCTCTCTCTCTCTCTCTCTCTCTCTCCCTCTGCAGAGGAACCCCAGCAGTATGAGGGCAGCCATTTTCAACATCCAGACTCCACAACTCGTCAGAGCTCCACCCAAGAGAAAAGCCCATCTCAAGCCCTGCTTGTTAGAGTCCCACCCTACAATGAAGCCTATTTCAAGCCCAGGTATGCTTGAACCAGAGACTCAGACACACAGGGCACAGCTGCTACTGGCTCTCCCTGTTCTCAGCTGATCATGAGGTGCCTGGAAGGGAAGATGGGTTCTAGCCCTGGCCCACCAATCCCAAGAGAGCCTTGCAAGAAGCCAAAGGAACCCCTGTAGCATGAGGGTAGCCATTTTCAAAATCTGGACTCCACAGCACATCAGAGCTCCACTCAAGATAAGCGTCAATGTCTCCCTGTTGTGAGGCTTCACAGTTTAACAGTAAATGCATGAACTGAAAGCCTACTCCCTAGAATAGGGTGGGCCCTCACAGCAGAGCTTGGCAAGATATCCATGTCATATTTGATATGCCAGAACCCAGTAACAATTAAAGACCTCATTCCCATGACCTGAAGAAATGGTTTAAGGCTCTTCATGTTCCTGGAGTGAGCAGATGCCCTTGGGCTACACTAGTATGCGACAGGACATATGGAGATGTTACTGGTGCCTGCTCAAGCAAATCAATGAATAACGGGAACACAACTGATACAAGTGACAAGGAATACTTATTGAAAATATTCCAAATAGAATACAAACAGATAGATGAAGGAAGTTGTTTTTATTAATTTTTTAATTGAATCAGTGAGGTACAAAGTTGTTCAGTCGTACAATGCTCCATTGCCCATTCTTTCACTAGGGCACATTTCACACCATCAATGTCCTCAGTTTCCCTCCCTCTTCCCACCTGCCTTTATGTTGGGCACTAAGCCACTAGTCTTAGGGCATGACTCCTTCCCACTATTAGGCCCTAAGGGCGAGACCCAGAAGTGGGCTCTGTTTTCAAGGAAATAAAACTTTGAAAGCCCAAATGTTTACATCCACAAGAGAAAAACACCAGTTTGCAGGACAGGATGTGTGACTGGCCTTCTGAATACTTTTTTGCAATGGCTCAGGATGCTGTTTGTGCTTTGTATCCCCTCTACCCAGACAATTTTGCATAAAAGGCGTAAACTATGCTCAGTTAATGGGAACTGCTCTCCAAACACCTCCCCCTCCCCTGCGTTGGTGTCTTTCTTTCCTTAGCAGTAGCAAGGCAGAAGCTTCTCCCAAGTTCTTTTCTTTCCTCTCCTTTTTGCAGAGATGAAGTCCGGCAAGATCTAGGTCTCCCTCATTCGTGTCGGGGTCTGATGGCCAAGACCCCCGACACTTTTAGCCCCAGCATACTCTCTCTCTCTCTCTCTCTCTCTCTCTCTCTCTCTCTTTCTCTGGAAGTTAAAGTATAATTACAATAGGGTGATGCAGCAGGAGTTGGGAAGTGACTATAGATTAAGTCTGAAGAAGTTATATTATGTGGAGCTTTGAGCCTTATAGCTCATGACATGAAATTTAATTATTCTGTAAAAGCAATGACTGGTAAATTAATGGGGGGCAGTGGCATGAAACCTTTACTGAGCGAACTGCATTTCTTTGAGTGTGATGAGGACAGTGGACAGGAGGGTCACCCATGTCAGGCTCATCGTTTTGGAGTAAAAAGCGTTCCAAGGAGCTTCTGTACAAAGGCACTATATATGTCAAGATTCCAAATATCACAGTACATGCATGCCTTGCAGAGTGATTATTTTCATTCCTGCTTGTTTTACCTGATTCTTTGTGGTTAGAAGGTGGCAACTTCAGTGACTCATTAAAAAATATTTAACAAGGTTCACACAATGCCTCATACACTCTAAGAAAAGAAATATTTCTTGAATGAATATTCCATATGGTGAGGTTATTTTTACCCTATGGTTAGGCTTGGGAACTCTCTTTAACCATCTCTTCTTCACTGCCTATCCCGTTGTATTACTCTAGAGTAAGGCATTGAAGGGAATGTCTTTCCTTTTTACACTTATCTTCCAACTTACTGGCAACTGCTCATAAATGATCTATTACCCAAACATAAATGATCCTTTACCATAAATATTTAATGCAGATAAAACTAAACTATCCTCTTTTATCTACCTTTTTACATTACAAAAGTACATGATATTTGCAAACTAAAAGCACTGCATTAGAATAAGAATTATGGAAGCTGTCTTCCTTGGACAGACTTGATATTACCACAGGTAGGGCACTTGCCTAGCACATTGACCTGCTGGGCTTGACTCCCAGCACCCCATAGTGTCCCCCAAAACTTAGCAAAGGTAACTCCTGAGCTCAGAGTCAGGTGTAAATCCTGACTCTGAGCTCAGCACTGAGCACCGCTGAGTGTGTCCCCAAACCAACCAAACAAAAATTCTAAAGAATTCTAGGACCCGCCTTCTTTCTACAATATATATAATCTGAACAAGTACCTATCAGTGCCAGGAAATGTGTATGATACTAAAGTTGGAAAAGATAAACACAGGGATAAAAGATATTTCAACATATGAAAGAAAGAATGTGCTTTGTCACATCAATTAAAATTTTTTTTCAATAAATGTAGAAAAACACAAAAGCTATTTATACTTAAAATCCTAAGCAAAACGGGGACTGAAGAAATTTATGAATATAGTAAAGTTCACATGTCACAAATCTATAGCTAATATAGTCAATGATGAACAATGATGAAAACCTGGAAGCCATTTCTCGAAGATCAAACAAAAAAAACGGATATACTCTCACATCATATTGGTCAACGTGGTAAGGGAAAAAGTCTTAGCCTCAGCCATATTGCAAAAAAGGAACATTAAAGGAATTCTAACTGACCATGAAGAAGCTAAACAATCATTGTCCATAAAGAACATGACATTATACATAGAAAACACCAAAACTCTTCTCTGAACCCCAGGGACAGTAATCCTGTACTGAAAAGTAGCAGAGTACAAAAATGAATGCACAGAAATATGTTGCATTTTATATGCAAACAATGATGTCAAAGAGAAAGACATATTTCAGTAATCTGTTTGTGACCGTGTCCAAAGATCAAGTATCTTAGAATCAACTTAACAAAGGAGCTCAATACTAAGTTTTATATGAAATCATAAAATTCCTAGAATAGCCTCAAATAGAATAGTCCCAAATTCACAAAATACTTTGAGGAAAACATAGGTAGAGTTTTTATTCTAGAGGAGTTTTATTCTAGAGGAGTTTTTAATGATTAAATATGGTCTCATTATTGGACTTTTATTTTGTGTTATTTTAGTAAGTGCTATATTCATCAACATTGCTGAATTTTTCATCTGTCAAATAAAGCATAAAATAAGATAAGGGTCTCCTCAAGAATACAGATTAGTATTTACAAAAATTGAAACAACCTCAAGCTTCACATGTTTTCCATTCTATTTATTTCCTTCCATAAGATAAGGCAAGGCATGAAGTGACTAACTCTTGTATTATAGTTAATTTTAACTTCCATATCAATAAGCAGATGCCTTTTCAAGTTATAAAAAGTGTGTCATTATTATTATCAACTGGAGAGAATGAGGTCATTGCTCTCATAATACTATAAAAAGCATTAGCATGAAAACATACTTCAAAAAAAACCCTCAGACAACCAACCAAATACCTTTTAAGGCAAAGAAACTCACATGAAATTTTCCCCACCAGAAAGAATTTGATATAAAGAAAGAGATTTAAAACCTTGATTGGAAGTTGATTATTATGTGTATAGTATTATTTTTAGATATTGATTTGAAAACACATCTATAAAGAATATAGAGAGAAATATCCTGTTAAAATTTGGATTATCATCACATTGGAAATTTTCAAACAACCTCTATCAGTAGATTTGTTAAATTTTATAAAGATTTAAATGTGGGGTGAGTTAGGAGTTATTTAACAATTCAAGCAGAAGTAGCTTAAGATTGTTAAACTATGTAGAATGGAGGTGGTATGTAATAAGAATGGGAGCTCCAGATTAAAAGATGCTGGGACACAATGGAGTTAGCACATTTGCTGATGGACAAATCTTCCCTGCCCAGCTCATATTCTTGCAATTTATTAGTTCTCCAAGGAAATGTTTAGTTTCGACATAACCTTGGGCGTCTTTCTGTTCTATATTTTCCTTTGTTGTGGTTGCCAAAGTGTAGCAATTTAGAGTTCCACTTAATGCCATACAAAAATAGTTCACATACTTTCTTTTTTAATATTTTATTATACCACATGAGATATACAATTACAAAGATGTTCATGTTTGGGTTTCAGTCATACAGTGTTCCAGCTTTTAATTATCAATTTTCATCTTTAATGTTGGCAAACAAAGACAGTCATAATGTCAGAGAAACACTCAGGGTCCACATGCTTGTGTGGCTTCCTGGCTTCTGCTGCTTCTCCCTGTTTTTACCCAGTATCCCTGTCTTCTACCTCACCAAGATTTATTTGACTCTGTTGGAAATAATGCTCTTTGCTAAAGTGTTTTGTACAAATGTCAGACCTAAAATCAGCACATTGACTATTTCTGGTCTCCCTTGAGATTCAGTAAAAAATTCAAAATAAAAATGTGGGGTATTTAAAACATGTCTATCAGTCTAGTCTTGAAAACCCTAGTCAAATTAATTAGGTTTTAAATTCTGTTCCCACTTTCTATCAGACAGCTAATGCAAAAATTCTCATTTTTAGTGATAAACCTTATTTTTAGGTTTTCTTTGGTGCAGACAGTGCTGAAATTTGCTTTAGTGAATAAACAGGTGTGTGTCTGAAGTACAAAGAGTTCATGAGCTGGTTTCAAATGCATGATTTAGCTAGGCTGTTTGCCATGTATTTTGAACTCTCACCCAGGAAATGCAGGTCATGATTTGTACAAATTGCCAAGGGAAATTCCAGAAAGTCTAGAAAGCCTCAAAAATGCAGTCATGTTTGAGAGGGTTTTATATTTTCTAATCCCCGCACTAGTTTCTGTAGTGAAAAGATTTCTGTTGTTGGCACACAAGAGAATAATGTCTATCAGCAGTGGTGGTTGGGGAAGTTGTTCTTGGGTGAGGGCTAATCTTGAGACTAAATGGGTCAGTGTTCCCAGGCCCAACGCAAACAAACCAAGAGAGGTGTTGACCAGGAAGTAAAAAATGAGAATTTGCTCCACATCAAAGTTTACTTCATTTCTAATTTAGTTCATCCAGTTGTTCACAGCAGCACCTAAATCAAGTGAAATATCTGGCACTGGAAATACGATGGACTCGAATAGAACTACCGCTCTTGGACACAAATAATTACATACTTTCACACATATATTGTCTTTAATACACATTCCATTTCATAAAACCATACGCCTGATTCAGGGGCATCATTTTTATTTCTTCTGTTTCTTTTACCATCACAGTGGAGGTAATGATGGATTTAGTTATGATGCTTCACATAAACCAAGGATTCCCTGCTTTAGAGCACTTAACTCAAGTCATTTAAGATCATTTCTAGGAGAGTTTGTTATTTTGTCTCTCATATATTCCTGATTCCTTCCATTTCATTTCTTAATTCTAATTTTTATAATGCATACTATTTTATGATATACATTTGCATTCCATCTTGATAGTTGGAATATACATTGCAGCCACTTCAGATTTTTTCCCTAATGATGCACGATGAAGAGCCAACAGCTTTAACATATTTATATTTCTATTTTGTGGTGGTGGAGGGTATTGAAACACACCCAATGATACTGAGGGCTGAGCCTAGCTCTGAGCTCAGGCTCACTCATTGGTGGTACCCAGGGAGCATAGACAGTGCCAGGGACCAAAGATGGCTCAGCATACTGCGAAGCAAATGCCTCAATCTCTGTACTATCTCTTCATTCCACACTTAGGTCTTTTAATCAGAATTATTTGTTTTCAGTTAATTATTGAACTTTAGAACGGCCAGAAATAGGAGTGGGATTCCTGAGTTCTTAAGAACAAAACTTAATAATTTTCAAATGAGGAAAGATCTCTTCCAGACCTCAGAGCAATAAATCACTAGAAAGTTATTCTCAACATCAAAGGAACATTTCCTATTAGCAAAGAGTAAGATATTTATATTTTTAACAAATCTAAAAAATGTTAATATAATCCCAATTACCTGTCAAGACACAAGCACAAGTAGAGTGAAAGTATGTGAGGGCAAGAGAAGACAGTACATCATGAGTGTGAGATTTGTATTTACATAGCTCTTTTATTTTCTCTAGAAAGATGATATAGTAGGTTAAGTTCTCAGTGGGATACTTCTTTTTTGGCAAATCAATGTAATATTGATTTCAACCATTTTACTGGCAAAAGTTACAACCTCAGTTATTACTAGTCTACACACACACACACACACACACAGCCTCTCCACTAACCCTTTCCTTTACTTGAGTCTCACCTTTGTCACCACCAATTCTTGTGTGTTTCTCAGTCCAGAAGTAATGAGACAAGGCCCACACCTTAGTACAAATATCACTAAATTATTAGACTGTTGATTAGCTCAGATCTTGGAATTGTCAAATTCCCAGACACATTTGGCTCTGGAAGGATTCAGGAGAGTTGGAATATTTGGACATCTAAGGAGCACTTTCTCTAAAGCACAACATAGTCAGTTCTTTGAGGTCCCACAACTTCTAAGTTACTCACAGGACAGATATGTCCCATTCAAGAGACAAATAGCAACTACTTCTATCTCCTCTTTTAGGAAACCTCTCCATCTGAAAGCCTTCAAAGAGCAAGTCATTTTTCCCTTACCTTCAGGAAACCCACCTTGCCTCAATTCTTAAATGAATTATTAAATGAACTATGAAAGCCAGAGAAGGTCTCAACATTGAACAGGAAGGTAGAAGATTGGAATAGAAAAGAGCAGTAGGGTAGAAATAGAAATCTGTCACACTCTAAAGTCCTAATATAACAGGAAAATGGGATAAATAAGGGGTGGGGACATGAACCCCAAAACTAAAGAGAACCCAGACACAATGATATTTCAACAAAGTTTCAAGCACTGTTTAAGATCTTGATTGTTGGATAAATGCCATATATTTTGGTAGCATCATTTCTTATAACTTATTAACTTTTAAATAATTTCTTAATTATTTGTAACATATCACTTTTACAAAATCAACTTGGTGGAAGAGGGAAGAACCAAACAGATGCAAATGGCAAGATTCAGGGGCAGGGAGTGAACCATTTATCAGATATAAATATGATGTTTATTCAAGATAGTTCAAGATGTGCTGCTTTAAGTACAAAGACAATATCTGGAATTAAATCTAGAGGAGACACAATGCTGATTTTTCACGATTCATTGGTAAATGTATTGTCACAGCAGAGTTCTGAATGCATAGATTATTGGGAAATAATTTGTCTTTGGTAGTAACAAGTGAAACAAAGCAGAAACTTAGAAGGATGAACACCATCTCAAAAAAGTCAGACAATAGTGGGCAGTTTTCTACTTCAAACAGAAAACTCTTAAAAAATAAAATGATATAATAATTGGATAATAATTGGCAAACAATCTTGATTTTTCTAAGCTTTTCTGATTTATCCAAAGAGCTGCACTGAGATATTCTTTTAATCACATAATTGGTAAAATTCAAAAATGAACAAGAATGATGAAAGCTTAAACAAATCAAAGTCGTTTTCCTTTTCTCCACTAAAATTAGTAGGTCATAAATAAGAGCAAGACTTATCTGAAAACTCCACGACTTATTAATCCTCCAGCCACTGTCTCCTTTTACATTCTAACTTCTTAGAATATGGACTTGTATTTGGTTCATACAGGATAATGTTAACACCATAACATTTTTGTTTCCAGGCAGCAAGAAAGAGCAATGAGGAAGACAAATGTGATACCTACCAACATTTTATTAACAACGAAAAATTCCATCTCATCCTTCCTTTGATGTTCTGAGGTGATAGGGGTTCACATGTATGTCTATCTGTGATGGTGTCAAAATCAACCTTTCCTAAAGCCTCAAGAAATTACTGCTATTCACATAGACCCCCAGCTGGCTGCAATAGATAACGGGAAATGTAGGTTTTACTTGTGCCTGTTGTCACTTGAAACTCGATTGGAGTTTTTCTGGTTAGAAATAGTACTGGATATTGGGTAGACTACTTTGAGGGTATACCAGGGACTAAAGTCTCTGGATAGATCCACAAATTTATAAATTACACCTCATTTATGTTTTTGACTTTTTTAGATTTAGTGAATCTTCTGGTTGTGAAATGGAGATATTCTAATTCTGGGAGAATGGATTGCTTGACGGATGATTCTAATGTAATTCATTAACATTTCCTTTAAATTAAAGATATATTAATATATAAATGCCATTTGTTCCTTTATATTTATAAATTTGGGGTGGGGATGAAGAGTGGAAAATTCTTCCTTAGTTAATGGCTGAGAGCTTGACTGTCAATTATCCTGAACATCATGTGTGAAATTGACATTGAAACTGGCAGTTACAATTTCTACCATGAAGAAAAAGTGCATTTTAAAATTTGCTGGGCCATTATATGCTCTACAATTTTGCTTTTGTCGCTGTTGAGTGAAGAAAATAGAGTTATTATATAGTGCTCATCATTTGAGGTATAAGGCAAATGGATGTCAATGAAAAGCTGAATTTCCTGCTAGGGGAATTGCCAAATAGGAGGAATCTTCAGTAGTTGAAAGACCCTGCAGTGAACTCTAGCACTCTAAACTGAAACGTCTCATAGAAAACCCTTTGCTCTCTGGATCCTGCCTCTCTTCTTTTCTTAACTTAGAATGAGCTTCCCAACTATTTATTCTAACAAAGGATACACATTTAAAATGATTCGAAGCCACACGGTGTCTTTTCATGTAGTTTCAAACTGTTTACATTATCCTATTAGAACTTGGATCACAGTAACTGTCTCTAATGAGAACAAAGTGTTGGCAGCATTAGAAACTTGAAAAGCAAGTTTCTGAGGTCAGCGGAGTTAGCAAGAGGCTGCGCTGATAAATCAGGTACAACCACACACGGCTCTGCTTGCTCTCTCTGTGCCTCTGCAATGAATTATCAACAGTGTGTAAAATGGTTTTATTTAGATTGTGAATGCTGCTGGGGGAATCCTGGGTTCAGATCTCTAGGAATTCACTTTGATGAAGCGATGCTGTGAGCTACAGAATATACTATTGTCCTTTTAAAGAAGCTGCACTAATCAAGGATTGGTTTTCCTAAACAATTCCATGAAAATGGAGGAGAGAAGCCTCATTCACATGTCCAAGCACCTGGCATGCTTCCACCATGGTGTTAGAGCTTGAAGATAGATTAAGAGATGTCGGTTTTATTGCTTTTTTGCTTCTTTCAGTATGAACAATGGCTACTATCAGACACTGGTGGCATATTTCAGGATCTCAACAGAAATAATTTTCCAAATATTAATGAACACAAATGATCTAAACCACAGTAGGATATCACATCCGTTAGACTGACTGTTATTAAAAAAAAATAAGAGGCAGCCCATGGCGGTGAGGATATGGAGAGAAAGTAACCTTGGTATAGTGGAGGACATAATCGGTTGTCACTTTACAAAAGCATTAAAATAAAATTAATAAGCTAATAAAATCAATTAATTAAAACTAAAAAATATAAAATGTTAAAAATGAAATATCCATATCTTTCAATAATCCTACTTATGGAAAAATATGCCAAAAAGAATGAGAACAGAAGAGATCACTTGATCCCACATTCACTGTAGTATTTTTTACAATAGTCAAGAGATGGCAAAAACTCAAGGGTCTGTTTATGGATGAGAAGTTGTGTGTGTGTTTATGTGTGTATGTGTGTGTGCATGTGCGTGTGTGTAAAAACAGTGAATATTATTAAGCCAGGGGGCAAAGGTCATCTCATTCTTTGAATGACATGGATCAGCCTTGAGGGTATTAAGTTAAATAAGTTATAAAAAATGAACCTAACTTATATGTGGAATCTGGAAAATCCTGAATCTATAGAAGCAGAGAATAGAATGTTGGTCACCAGGGACTAGATAGGGCTGGGAGATGGGGAGTTACTTCTCAAAGCATGCAAATGTCCACTTAGAAGATGAATAAATGTTGAGGATTTAGTAGAGAGTGTGATGATTATAATAATGTGTCACATAATAAAAATGTGCTAAAATAGTACTCTTAAATGTTAAATTATAGTACTGATTCTCTTTAAGTAAAGCATAAATATTCAAAGATAAAAATGTAGCCTTCAGGACCCAGTGATGATTTAGTGACAAACGCAAGCATGAGGCCTCCCAGAGGCACTGAGACAGACCCTGTCACTCTGTGGTCTGCGGACCCTGGCGCTGCCATGGAATGTGCAATCTCATGCCCAGCGAAGTGTGTGAGCACTGCTACTAGAGCGTGTGACCCACTAGTGTGTGAGAGCACCTCAATTAAGCACTCACAGATCCTGTCACCAAAACAGCAATAAATGGAAGGTGGAGGATAAACACCCAAAGCAAATTTATAAGGAAGTTTCTTGGGGTTACAAAAATAGTGCAGCTTTGGCCTCACAGCCAACCCAGGTCTAATCCCAGGCACTGTTACGGTCCCTGAGCCCAGTCAAGAGAAATCCCTGAACACAGAGCCAGGAGTAAGACCCAGGCTCTGCCATGTGAGGCCAAAAAACATAAAGGATTTTTTTTAGTTACCTGTACACTACATTTCTCTAAACAAAGAAATTAAGAATTACAATTTTTCCCTGATGGGCTAGAGCAATAGTGTAGTGGATAGGGTGTTTGCTCTTATGCGGCTGACCAGAGTTTGACTCATGATACTTCATATGGGTCCTTGAGCACTGTTTGGAGTAACCCCTGAGTACAGAACCAGGAGTAAGTCTTGAACTTGAACTAAGTATGATCCGAAAACAAATGTAAAAGGGAATTGAAGTTTTCCTCTTAATTTAGTTAAATAATACATAGAGCCATCTTTATTTCTTTTGTTTGTTTTGTGACCACACCACTGGGTGAGGGTCACATTCCACTCAGGGCCAGTTCCTGACTCTGCTCAGGGTCACTGTTGGTGGTGCTTGAGAGACCATTTGATGCTTGAAGGATTCAGAGGATTTGAACTGAAGTCAGCTACATGCAGGGGCAAAACAACTTACCCTCTGCACTATCTTTCCGGCCTGACACTTCCATTTAAAGCTTTGCTAGTTTACATAAAACATCTACTTTAGCATTAGAATTGTATTAAATTCATCAGTAATTAAAAGCTTTTCCCTGCTATTTCACCTCAAATTTTATGCTAAATAACAATCTTATGTTTATACAAAGATTTGCTTACCAAAGTTTCTATAATAGTGTTTAGAATGATGAAAGAAAGAAATGTGAAACATAAGACATGAAACAAACTACAGTTCACTTAAGCATTGGGATACAGTGATGCCATTAAAATACCATCACTGCAAAAATGCCATGGCATTGTTTTAAGTATAAAATAAATCATAACTTTAGTTTTGAAATAGAAATATTTTAAACAAAAACATGCATGAATACAAAGAGAAAAGGTACGAAAGATTTATCCCAAATTATAAGCTTACAGTCTCTTGTAGGGAAGGATTATGAATCTGCTATTCATTAGAAAAAACCTCCCGAGGGCGAGAATTGGGGTTTGTGCTGTCCACTCTTTTGTTTCATAAGCCGCTGAAAGAACTGGTACAAATTAAATAAATAAACTTAAAACGATTTCATTTTTTTATATTTATAACTACAAATATGTTTCTTCTTATAATTTTTAAAACCTATTTTAAGACCTCCTTAACCTGCTTTAGAACAAAGACATTCTCTGTGTAATTTTTCCACACATACTGGATTTTCTATTTTACATAATATTCACTAAGAGCTAACTATAAAGACATTTGCTTTATCTTTAATCATTTTTACAATTGTTTTCAGTTACTCAGCAATAAACTACCATTAGTTTACCTTTGCTATTATTGTGTGAATGACCTTGGAATTATTATCATTGGGACAAGACCATTCATTTAATTCCAGGGTTCAATAGCTATTATTACATTTTACCCTACTTAACGTTTTGTAACTTTACAAATATTGTGTTCAACATAGGATTCATTAAGTGTAAACATTTTCTTATTTTTATTCTGAACTTTAAACCCTTCTGTTACTGAATATCTGATGAAGCGGAAGAAGATTTCATCATGAAAGTGTAGTGGAGATTCAGAAGTGTGAGGAATGTGTTCATTTGTGGATCACACTAGAAAGTTCTCATGGCAGAAAGGACAAAATGACTTGTTTTATAATTACCAATTACTGAGGTTGAACTCTTAAATAAATTGAACAATAACAGAAAGCCCAAAAACCTCTCTTAGAGGTTTATACTTAAATTATCCTTATGATCAGTCCTTGTCTCTCTGTCCTGAAGAGAATGTCACGCTAAGTACTTTTCTGAAGCTCATAGCTGATAGGAATGAGCTGTGAGCTCATTCAATGAGAATCCCCACACCATGAAGGCCGCTATTTTCCACATCCTGACTCCCTAGCTCGTTAGAGCTCCACCCAGCAGAAGAGGTGATCACAAGCCTGGCTTGCGCTATCGCAAAGCAGCTGCGACATTTATTGATGATCTCTTACATTAATAAATGTAAAAGATGAGAGGCCACTACAAGACTATCCCACCTGCTCGGCAGAGCCTGGCAAGCTATCCATGTTGTATTTGATATGCCAAATTAAATACAACAAACACAGGACCTCATTCCCATGACCTGATGGAATGGTTTGAGGCTCTTTATATTCCTGGAGCGAGCAGGCGCCCTTGGGATACACTAGCATGTGGCAGGATGTATGGAGATGGTACTGGTGTCTGCTTGAGCAAATCGATGAACAATAGGAAGACAAGTGATACAAGTGATAGCTGATAGAAAGTGACTTATTTTTTTGACTTGGACTTTAAAAGTTCTATAATGAGGTCTGTAATTGTTTATTTTTTATTTTTTTTATTTTTTGGGTTTTTTTTGGTCACACCCAGCGATGTTCAGGGGGTTTCTCCTGGCTCTGCACTCAGGAATCACTCCTGGCGGTGTTTGGGGGACCATATGGGATCCTGGGGATCGAACCCAGGCCAGCATGGGCCAGCCATATGCAAGGCAAGCGCCTTACCCGCTGGGCTATCGCTCCGCCCCATATAATGAGGTCTCTAATTGTTACTGGTATTTGGCATATCAAATAAGACAAAGGTAGCTTGTCAGGCTCTGCTGTATGGGTGGGATACTCTTGTAGTCACCTCTCTTATTGTGCATTTTTGAACCCTGTGGCCGCAAAGTGGCACCTCATGATCAGCTGGGCAGAAGGATGGCCGGTAGCAGCTCTGCCATGTGTATGAGTCTCTGAATCAGGCATACCTGGCTGGGTTTGAAAAAAGACTGCTGTATGGTGGGACTCTAATGAGCCAGTCTTGTGATCAGCTCTTCTGCTGGGTGGAGCTCTGATGAATGGGGAGTCGGATGTGGAAAATGGCAGCCCTCATGGTGTGGAGGTTCCTCTGGCTTCTTGCAAGGCTCTGCTGGGGTAGTGGGCCCAGGTCTAGAACCGCCCAGGTCAGAACTAGAACACACTCATCCTTATAGACCTCATTCCCATGACCTGATGGAATGGTTTGAGGGTCTTTATGTTCCTGGAATGAGCAGATGCCCTTGGGCTACACTAGCATGTGACAGGGCGTATGGAGATGTTACTGGTGCCTGCTCCAGCAAATCGATGATGAACGGGTGTTGGAGGACAGGTTTAGCTATTCTGGAGGTTTTGTTGTTTTGCCCACTCCCAGCTTAATCTACTTAAGTCAAGGTTCATTCTAATGAGACCTCTCTTCTATGTAAACACTGCTAGAGGGTGTGGCAGTTACAGAAGTCACCTTGACTGAATAACTTCTGACTTATACATCTACTAAGACTTCTATGTTTTCTAGATTGGGCACAGCTCCTCTTTATACCCACTGCACCCAGCATGGGACAGTTAGAATTTACCAGGAGACTACCATCCTGGCTACATTGAGACTATAGGAAGACTATAGGAAGGATCACACTAGTTTGCTCTAAGCAGGCGAGAGTGACCTTTTCAGTACAGGAGAACAAGATACTCAGAATCACCCTGGTGCAGATAATAATAAGGACCTGTGGGTACCATCTAGATTACATGAAGCTCATGAAGTTAAGATGTATTACTTTTATATCAGCCCTCTCTCTCTCCAGTGTTTTACATAAGAGATAATCTCCTTAGTCCTTGGCATAACCTTTGTTTATACCTGCAATAAGGTGTGGCACTACACTCTGTTTAGAGTTCTTTGTTGACATGCCCCCTCCCGATTGGATTACTTTGGTGTATATAAGGGGGCTGACTTGAGGCCCCTTCACCTTTTGCCTTTTGGTTCCTCAGCCTTCAGCTTTTTGGCTCCTGTGGCTTTTGGCTCCTCAGCCTTACGGCTTTTGGCTTTTGGCTTTTTGCCTCTTTGGCCTTTTACTCCTTCTGGGTAGGACTCAGCTCGGGTGAGATCCTTTCTCTTTGGTGGGAGATTTAGGCTCTTTTGTATGGTCTAAGTTTGGACCAGAGCTAAAGTTTGTTCGTTATATTGGAGTGCTGTGGAAGAGCTTTTTGTACTATTAAAAAGCCATTTTTGGAACTGCACCGACTCATGAGTTTTAATCTGTTCTCCTGGCGTCCTCGGAGGTAGAAGACAACCTCTGTCCTGACACTGTGGGGGACCCAGCGGCGTTCCCGACAAACGGGGAAACAAGTGATACAATTAAAGTGAAGTGATTTTAAAAGTTACATACTTAACATAGGCCTTATTTTCTAATACAATTCAAACAACACAGATAGGAAGAGAATAAATGTCAAAGTTGTCCTTTGGGCCCTCATTGAATTCCTTCTTCACTTTTCAGAAGTAAACACTCTGAACTGAAACTGTAACCTTCCAGGAGTTTATCAGGTACAAGCTTACATGCACATGGACATTACTGATCTTTACATACACATCTCATCGTCACTCCACTCCCAGTCACCATCTTCTGTTTTATGAAGGTGACCACTCGATCCAGGAACTCTTCTTACCTTGGAGCAGGCGGAACCTTCCCTTCCTTGGCAACCCCTCCCACAGACTTGGGGCTTTCTCACAGACACCAGGGCAGAGCTGCTACTGGCTCTCCCTGTGCCCAGTCACTCACAAGGCGCCCAGGGATGGCAGATTCTAGCCCTGGCCCGCCACCCCAGCAGAGCCTCGCAACAAGCCAGATGACCCCCCACTCCATGAGGGCCTCAATTTTCCACATCTGGACTTCCCCCCTCGTCAGAACTCCACCCAGCAGACCAGCCTATTGTGGTTGTGCGGTTCATCAATAAATGCTGGATTTAGAGATGACTACAAGAGTATGCCACCTGCAAGGCAGAGCCTGGCAAGCTACCCGTGTCATATTTGATATGCCAAAAACCAGTAACAATTTTAGACCTCATTCCCATTACCTAATGGAAATGGTTTGAGGCTCTTTTATGTTCCTGGAGCAAGCAGGTGCCCTTGGGCTCTACTTGCATGAGACAGGACATATGGAGATGTTACTGGTGCCGCTTGAGCAAATTGATGATGCAAGGAAAGACAGTGATAGACAGTGATAGACATGCACATGAACATTACTGATCATACACAGACATACAAGTTGACACAGATAGCTAGCTCTTATTTTAATTATTATTAAAAAATCATGCTAGGTCTACACTATCTTTTGACTTGCTTTTGACAGTGTAATATGACTTGCAGGACTTAAGGTAGCGTTAAGACAGTGGTGTAAAGTATCAGGTACTTTTGTGGGAATGCAGTGCCATAACTTTTATACATCAGTGCCAAACATGCTGTTGTAACGGTGTTCCTTAGACTATAATAAAATTAATTTTGCAAAATACAATATATACAAATACATAAAATAGAATCATGGCTGTAACGCTATCACAGAACACATGTTTTGCATGTATGTGGATGTGGTTTAATATATATAAATAAGTAAACCACTAAATAAAGTTGGAAATATATCATAATATGTAATTGTAATACTCTAACCAAGCCAAAGCCAAGGTGGTCATTGCATAATTTTCTGTGTTTCTCCACTAACCTTTTTGATATTTGTGATTCTTCTCTGTGCAACTTTTGGCATGAATGTACTTATGTATGCACACTTCTAGAACTTTTGCAATGACTTTTAAGATTATGCTTCTTTCATATTTTAAACTTGGATCTCTACTTTAGGAAAAAGTCCTTAACTCAGAAAGTAGGCTACTAAATTTTCCTTCAACCAAGTGTAGAAGGGATTAGCTGACTCTAGCTGTGTAACCTTAGTTTTGTCACAAATGGCAAAACCTTAATTCAATCAAGCCTATGTGGTTTCTGCCCAGGGACCTGAAAACCACTTTCCCGCTGCTATCCTGGCTGACATACTCAACCTTCTACTATACACCTTTAGTTGATCAGTCAGGGTAACCTACAACTAAGATTCGATTCTTGCTTTCTTTGGAGAAGACTCTCAATTGCTTCTCTCTTCAGGTTGATGGGAAATTCACCTCTTCTCTTAGCCTGCCTGATCTGGCTTCAGCTCAGTAGAGCTCTCCATGCCCTCTCTACCTCTCTATTCCTCATTCTACCCTGACACCTGGACTTAACTTCCTATCTATTGACCAGGCAAAGCTCTTATGGGTCTTTAACCATTGCAGCAGTTGATAGCAGTACTTACTTTTTGTTCTTTTTCTGGAATTCCCAAGGACATGCAATTATCCCATTTATTTGCTCTTGGGTATAAAACATCTGAATTGGCTCATGATAGAATACCTATCATAAATGTTAGCACCACGAGGATGGAGAGTTTAAGAATTCCTGCTTTATCCAGTGTCTACCCTGGCACAGAATTAACTTCAAATCTGTCTGCTCTGTGCATGAAGGAATGATCACTTGATAACTTGAATCCCGTTATTCATCGATTTGCTCAAGCGGGCGCCAGTAACATTTCCATTGGATCCTATCACTTGCCAATGTAGCCCATTGGCATCTGGTTGATTCAGGAATATGAAGAGCCTCAAACCGTTCCTTCAGGGTCTTGACAAGGAAGTCTGACCATCTTGTAGGTGGGCAGCCATGTGATCTTTTGACATCCTGTGGGATCCAGTCGGTAATGACTCTAGCCCAGAGGTTGTCTCCAAATCATATTATATGTCCAGCCCATCTGATTTTTGATGCCTTGGCAAACGAGACAGCATCCCTGATTCTGGAATAGTGACGGAGGTCAGAACTCCGGATTCCTTCTCTCACTTGAGTGAGGCGTGATATTCCAAGCATAGCTCTTTCGATTCCTCTCTGGGAAACCCGAATAGCATTCTCATCCTTTCGTAGGCCCAGGTCTCTGAGGCGTATGTTAATGCAGGGAGAATGGTGGAGTCAAAGAGATGTGCCCAGAGCCAGGAGGTTCTTTGTCCTTTTTAGCTATTTCTTCAATGCCTTTGAAGGCATTCCATGCCACTCTCTTCCTCCTGCGCAGCTCAGGTTTTAGGTCATTCATCATGTTGATTTCTCAACCTAGGTACACATAACTGCTGCATTCAGAGATGTTTGTTCCATTGAGAGTGAATGGGGCCTCTGGAACTAGTTCATTCTTCATAAACATAGTTTTCTTTAGATTCAGCTGTAGACCTATCTTTCCACATTCTCGTCAAGTCAGCCAGCATTTGTGCTGCTTGGCTAATGTTTGGTGTTATTAGAACGATGTCATCAGTGATAGTTGCCGACCATCTATCTTCACTCCCATTCCTTCCCATTCTAATTGTTACATGATGTCTGCAACAATTAGACATCATGTTGGCCTGTCCTTCGCCAACTATAAGACCAAGATGACTGCCCTCCGTCCCCCTGATGGATCTATCACATCTTCCAGAAAGGCAATGGAGAAGATTATCCAGGACTTCTACTCAGATCTCTTTGATAGCCACATTCACCTGCCCAAATACCAAATTCTACAGGATGGATATGTCATTCCCAACGTTCTCCCTTCTGAAATCGGACATGCCATCTTGTCGGTAAAGAATGGAACAGCACCAGGCCCAGACAAAGTCAGACCCGAACACCTGAAGAATCTGCTGTCGGTACTCATCAATACACTAGCTTGGCTCTTCACACGCTACCTGTCCAAATGCAAGGTGCCCTCCCAATGGAAAACCAGCAGGACAGTTCTACTGTTCAAGAAGAGAGACATTCACGACATCAGCAACTATCACCCCATCTGCCTGTTGTCTGTCATCTACAAGCTGCTTACACGAGTCATCCTGAACAGGATTAGCAGAACACTAGATGAAGGACAACCATGCGAGCAAGCAGGCTTCGGAAAGGATTCAGCACAATGGACCATATCCACACAGTAACCAAGCTCATTGAGGTTTGTAGGGAGTACAAGATGCCGCTCTGTCTCACGTTCATTGATTTACAGAAAGTCTTTGATTCTGTGGAGACTGAAGTAGTCATCGAAGCCCTAGCCAAACAGGGTGTTCAAACCCAATACATCAAGATCCTTCGTGAACTGTATTATGGATTCACCACCAGGATCTCACCATTCTACAAAGAAGTGATCATTAATGTGAAAAGAGGGGTTCGACAGGGTGATACCATTTCACCAAAACTCTTCAGCGCCACCCTCGAGAACATCATGCAACAATTAGAATGAAGGAATGAATAATGGGAAAACAAAAACTGTTCCATTTAACAGATAGGAAATTTGATATTTGGTATCACTTGTATCATTTGTCTCCCATCGTTCATCAATTTTCTCGAGCGGACACCAGTACCATCTCCATACATCCTGTCACATGCTAGTGTATCCCAAGGAATCTGCTCGCTCCAGGAACATGAAGAGCCTCAAACCATTCCTTCAGGTCATGAGAAGAGGGCTATAATTTTTACTGGTTTTTGGCATATCAAATATAACACGGGTAGCCTCTGCCAGGCTCTGCTGTGCAGGTGTGATACTCTGGTAGTAGGCTATCATCTCATGCATTTATTGATCGGGGAAAGATCATCTTTTCTGCTGGGTGGAGCTCTGATGAGCTGTAGAGTTCAGATGTTGAATATGGTGGCCCTCATGGCATGGGGTTTCCTCTGGCTTCTATGAGGCTCTGCTGGGATGGCAGGCCTGGGTTAGAACCTACCTTCCCTCCTGGGTGCCCATTGATCAACAGGGCATAGGGAGAGTCAGTAGCAGCTCTGCCCCGTGTATCTGAGTCTCTGAATCAGGCATACCTGGGCTTGAAATAGACTGCTGTAGGGTGGAACTCTGACAAGCAGGGCTTGAGATCAGCTCTTTGGCTGGGTGGAGCTCTGACAAGCTGTGAAGTCCAGATGTTGAAAATGGCGGCCCTCATGAGGGCCACCGTTGATACTTGGTAAAACAGCAAAAATGCCATTGTGTCACTTCACTTGTATCACTTGTCTTCTCGTTGTTCATCAATTTGCTTGAGCAGGCACCAGTAACATCTCTATACATCCTGTCGTCTTCAAGTGTAGCCCAAGGACATCTGTTAGCTCCAGAAAGACGAAGAGCCTCAAACCATTTGTTCAGGTCATGAGAATGAGGTCTATAATTGCTTCTGGTTTTTGGCATATCAAATATGACATGCCCATTGATAAGTAAATTTCTTAAAATTGTTAATTTTAACACATTTAAGATGAGTGCTTTCAACTCTAATTCTCATGAAGTTTTCACTACACTCCAAAGCAGAGTAACAGCTACTGAAGAAAGAATTAGTGATCTCGAAGACAATGTTCAGAGATTCTGTAGACAACACCAGAAGATAGAAAAAAGACTCACAATCAATGAACAGACTACCAGAGAAAATCGGGATGAAGCCAAAAGGAACAACATAAGCATCATTGGGGTCCCAGAAGGGCAAGAAGAAAACCCTGATGAAGAAGAAACTGTCAAAGCCATCATCACTGAGAAGTTTCCCGAACTGAAGAAATCATGATCCCAGATACAGGAGGCCCGAGGGATACCAGCTAAAAAGAAACCCCAATAAGAATACTCCAAGACACATCCTTATTAAAATGACTAAAACGATAGACAGAGATAGAATAATGAAAGCAGCAAGATCAAAGAAGTAAATCACATACAAAGGAGCATCCCTGAGATTTACAGCAGAATTCTCAGATGAAACACTCCAAGCCGAAAACAATGGTGGGATATTGCGAAAAGTCTCAATGAACTGCAGGCCCTCACCAAGAATTCTTTACCCAGCTAGACTTACTTTCAGATATGAAGGAAAGATACAGAACTTCATGGATAAACAACAACTCAGGAAATTCATACACTCAAAACCAACTTTAAAAAGAAGGATTGAAGGGTCTATTGTAAAATAAGACAACCCAAAACCACAAGTTTAAACAGAAAGTTGGCACAAAATCCAATGACAATAATCTCTCTCAACATCAACGGTCTAAATGCACCAATTAAGAGACAGAGTGGCAAATGGATTAAAAAACTGAATCCAACATTCTGCTGCCTAGAAGAAACACATCTGAATAATCAGAGCAAACACAGACTCAAAGTCAAAGGCTGGAAGACCATTCTCTGCACAAACAATTCCTCCAAAAGGCGGGGTGTGGCCATACTCATATCTGACAATATAGACTTTAGGCTGAAAAGGTTAAAAGGGACAATGAAGGCCATTTCTTAATAATTAAGGGGTATATATACCAGGAAGAAATCACACTACTAAACATATATGAGCCAAACGAGGGGCCAGCAAAATACTTAAAACGACTATTAATAGACCTCAAAGAAGACATTAACAGTAGCACAATAATAGTCAGAGACTTCAACACTGCCTTATCAACTATGGATAGATTGATGAGACTGAAACTGAAGAGGGAAATACTGGACCTGAAGGAAGAAATGTAAGAAAGAGAGCTGGTTGATATATACAGGGCTTTTTATCCCAAAAAAGCTGAATACACATTTTTTCCAGTGCACATGGAACAGTCTCCAAGATAGAACATATATTGAGCCACAAAGCATACCTCAACAAAATAAAAAAAGATTCAAATTGTGTCAACTATCTTTTCAGATCATGATGCACTGAAAATAGTAGTTAACCATACACAGAAGCAGGGAGTCAAACCCAACACCTGGAAACTGAACAGCTCACTGCTGAACAACAAATGGGTCATAGAAGAAATCAAACAGGAAATCCAAAGATTCCCCAAAACAAATGACAATGAAGATACCAACTTTCAGAACTTGTGGGACACAGCAAAAGCTGTGTTTAGAGGAAAGTTCATAGCTCTGCAAGCATTCACAAGGAAAAAAGAAAGGGCCCACATAAATAGCCTGACCTCACAGCTGAAAATATTAGAAAAAGACCAACAAAAGAAGCCCAACCCAGGCAGAAAAGAAGAAAATAATGAAACTTCGGGATGAAATCAACGAGCTGCTACTACAGAGCAGTTGTAATTAAGACAATGTGGTATTGGTATAGAGACAGACCCGTAGACCTATGGAATAGGAACTGAGTATCCTGAAACGCACTCACAAATATACAACCACTTAATCTTCGATAAAGGAGCAAAAAATATTAAGTGGAACAAAGAAAGCCTCTTCAACAAATGGTGCTGGGAAAACTGGGCAGCTACATGTAAAAAATGAACTTAGACCTCCTTCTAACGCCATGCACAAAAGTCAGATCAAAATGGATTCTAGATCTCGATATCAGACATGAATCTATAAGGTACATCGGAAGAAAACATAGGAGAAACGCTCTCGACATCGAAACGAAAAGTATCTTTAAAGACGACACACCGCTGACCAAGCAAATGGAAACAATGATAAACAAATGGGATTATATAAAATTGAAAAGCTTCTGCACCTCAAAAGAAACGGTGACCAAGATACAAAGACAATCCACAGAGTGGGAAAGGATATTCACCCAATACCCATCTGACAAGGGGTTAATATCCAGGATATATCAGGCACTGGTAGCACTCCACAAGAAGAAAACAGCCAACCCCATCAAAAAATGGGGAGAAGAAATGAACAGAAGCTTCCAAAAAGAAGAAATTCGAATGGCCAAAAGGCATATGAAAAAGTGCTCTTCATCTTTAATCATCAGGGAGATGCAAATCAAAACAACAATGAGGTACCATCTCACCCCACAGAGACTGGCACACATCCAAAACAGCAAGAACAACCGGTTCTGGCGTGGATGTGGGGAAAAGGGACTCTCATCCACTGCTGGTGGGAGTGCCGACTGGTCCAGCCCTTTTGGGAAAACAATATGGACATTCCTCCGAAAGCTAGATATTGAGCTCCCATTTGATCCAGCAATAGCACTCCTGGGAATATACCCTAGAGACCGAAAAACACATAGCAGAAACACTATCTGTACTTCTTTATTCATCTCTACGCTATTCACTATAGCTAGAATCTGGAAACAACCTAAATGCCCAAGAACAGAGGACTGGCTAAAGAAACTGTGGTTCATCTACACTATGGAATACTATGCGGCTGTCAGAAAGGATGAAATTATGAAATTTACCTGCAAATGGATGGACATGGAGTCTATCATGCTGAGTGAAATTAGTCAGAAGGAAAAGGACAGATATAGAATGACTGCATTCATTAATAGGATATAGATACCAGTGTTTTAATAAATATGGGGAAATTGTAATGGCAGATTAAAACTCACCACTGAATATACACAAAGAGACTTAAGTGTTTAACTCTAACTATCTGCAGGGCTAGCCACAATGTGTAAAATAAGAGGGAGAGAGATGCAGAGACAGAGAGAGAGATAGAGAGAGAAAGAGGAAACTGGGGTACCTGCTATTAAGGCGGGTGGGGGGATGGGAGGGGAGGGGTACATTGGTGGTGGAAATGGGGCACTGGTGGAGGGATGGGTGCTGGAATACTGTATTACCAAGAACCAATTATGAACACCTTTGTAATTGTATGTTTCACGGTGGTATAATAAAAAAATTTAAAAAAAAAAAAAAAAAGCAACGAGCTGGAAACCCAGAAAACAATCCGAAAGATTAATGAAACCAAGAGCTGGTTCTTTGAAAAAATAAACAAGATTGACAAGCCACTGCCAAGACTTGTAAGGACAGGGAAAGAGAGAACCCAAATAAACAGAATCAGAAATGAAAATGGTGACATCACAACAGAAAAGACAGAAATCCAAAAGATCATCAGAGATTACTTTGAGGAACCGTATGCCACAAAACATGAGAACCTAGAAAAAATGGATAAATTCCTGAAGTCCTATAACCTCCCATGATTGAAACAAGAAGACCTCCAATACCTAAATAAGCCTATCACCATTGAAGAAATTGAAACAGTAATTAAAAGTCTGCCCAAACACAAAAGCCCAGGTCCAGATGGGTTCACTAGCGGATTCTACCAAACCTTTAAGGAGGACCTACTGCCTGTCTTGTTCAAGTTCTTCCAGGAAATAGAAGAAACAGAAACTCCCCAACAGCTTCTATGCAGGCACATATCACCCTGATACCCAAAGCAGGGAGAGACAACACAAAGAAGGAAAATTACAGACCAATCTCCTTGATGAACACAGATGCCAAGATCTTCAACAAAATACTAGCAAACAAAATCCAAAGACTCATCACAAAGATCATACATCATGACCAAGTAGGATTCATCCTGGGAATGCAAGGATGGTTCGACATTCGCAAATCAATTAACATAATACATCATATCAATAAGAGAAAAAATAAAAACCATATGATCCTATCAATAGATGCAGAAAAAGCATTTGACAAGATTCAGCACCCGTTCATGATTAAAACCCTCCAGAAAATGGTAATTGAAGGAAGCTTCCTCAAGATAGTCAAAGCCATCTACCAAAGCCCACAGCTAGTATCATTCTCAATGGGGGAAAAATTGAAAGCATTCCCCTTAAGATCAGGAACATGACAAGATTGCCCTCTCTCATCTCTCTTATTCAATATAGTACTGGAAGTACTCGCCATAGCAATCAGAAAAGAAAAGGGCATTAAGGACATCCAGATAGGCAAGGAAGAAATCAAGCTATAATTATTTGCAGATGACATGATATTATACCTAAAGAACCCTAAACTCTCAATCCAAAAACTCTTAGAAACAATACATATGTATAGTAGAGTGGCAGGGTACAAAGTTAATACCCAAAAAGTCGGTGGCTTTCCTATATACAAATAACAAAAGAGAAGAAAGATATTAAGAAATCGATTCCATTCACAGTTGTGCCACTGAAAATCAAATACCTAGGAATCAGATTAACCAAGTATGTAAAGGACCTATACAAAGAGAACTACAAGATACTGCTTCAAGAAATAAAAAAGGGTACAAGGAAATGGAAACACATTCCCTGCTCATGGATGGGGAGAATTAACATTGTCAAGATAGTAATACTCCCTAGAGCTTTGTACAGATTCAATGCAGTCCCTATAAGGATACACATGACATTCTTTAAAGAAATTGACCAAACACTCCTGAAATTCGTATGGATTAATAAACCCCACGGATAGCTAAAGCAATCCTTGGGAAAAAGAAGATGGGAGGCATCACCTTTCCCAATCTCAAACTGTACTACAAAGCAGCAGTAATTAAAACAGCGTGATATTTGAATAAAAACAGACCCATGGACCTATGGAATAGAGTTGAGTATCGTAACACCCACCCTCAAAGAAATGATCAGTTAATCTTTGATAAAGGTGCAAAGAGACCAAACTGGAGTAAGGAAAGCCTCTTCAACAAGTGGTGCTGAAAAAACTGGACAGCTACATGTAAAAAAATGAATTTGGACCTGTGTCTAACACCTTGCACAAAAATCAGATCAAAATAGATTAAAGATCTCAATATCAGACCTGAATCCATAAAAGTACGTTGAAGAAAATATAGGAAAAACACTCCACGACATTGAAGCTAAAGACATCTTCAAAGGTGAAACACCATTAACAAAGCAACTAGAAGAAAAGATAAACATATGGGACTACATGAAAATAAAGAGCACCCTCAGAAAGAAACCAAGATAGAAAGACAGTCCACAGAATGGGAAAGTATATTTACCCAATAACCATCTGATAAGGGGTTAATATCCAGGATATATCAGGTACTGGT
>JAJIBD010008902.1:0-80723 GCA_021461705.1 Cryptotis parvus
TAAAACGTTGGTTTTCAACATTTGTCCATGTATAAATGTGCTTCTGCATCTCTGGACAGAGCTTAGTGATGTCATTAAGATGTTATCCTGCACAGAAAAGCATCCACTAATGTCCTCAACAAAGTGTATGGCTCAAACATCAAGAGTGTCAAGGTTGAAAAATCCTGGTTTACAGAGTTAAGATTAACAGTGAAGATTTGGGATAGGAAATTTTCCCCTTTAAATGAAGCAGTTGATTTCTCCCTTTTAGTACAGTTTGCCTCAAATCGGTATCTTAGATTCTTCAGTGTGTGATTACATTGAGATTGGGGTGTGGCACTATCAATTCCAACCAGACTTAACATTTGGTTATTTATTATATGTATGACATGTCTTTTATATAAATGTTCCTTTCTTTAAATGAACACTATTTTCTTTCTTTCTATTTTTTTTTTTTTTGCTTTTTAGGTCACACCCAGAAATGCTCAGAGGTTGTTCCTGGCTCAGTACTCAGAAATTACTCTTGGCAGTATTTGGGGACCATATGGGATGCTAGGGAATTGAACCCGGGTCAGCTACATGCAAGGCAAATGCTCTACCCACTGGACTATTCCTCTGGTCCCCTATTTTCTTTATGTTATTTTCTTTTTATACTAAAATTTGAAATTACACTTTCCCTACAAGTAAAGCAAAAATTTGGTTTCCTTTTGCTAAAATATTTCCAGTTAGGTTGAAGACACACAATTTTAAAAGTTTGATATATTCAGTTAAGGCTGGAGGTGTTTTACATTCTAAAGAAAGATGAATTTTAAACGGCTGGGGAATAAAATCAGCTGGGGCAGCTGCCATTTATAGTACCTGGGATGAAGATCTGGAGAGAAGAGACCCAGCATTGGATATCAGACGACCTGTTGAAATTTTAACCTGGTGGTCATCAAAGTGTGGTCAGCAGCATCACCAGAACATTTGTGAAATCTCCAAGATCTGCAGATTTTCCAGGTCTGGAATGTGGTTCCAGAGAGTCACCTTCCACCTAACTCTGATGCCCATTCAAGTGTGAGGGTTACAGATTTAAACTGTCACTTTCCACTGCAATGCTACTTAGGAAAGTCAGTTACCTTCTCTGATTATCCCTTTGTGAACGTTTGTTTCCCTGCAAAGGAGAATTGACTATAAAAGCACTAGGTAAATTGCAAAGCAGCTTGTTAATATTATTAATTTGCCACAATCAGAATCAGGATTCATGCTGTTGAGGACAGAAGGGTTCACTTACAAATGCGCCCTTGACTTCTACTGTTTCCCTTCCCCCAAAGGAGAAATTTCCACTGCACAGACAAGCGGCTCAGAACATTTTCAGTCAGAGAGTAGGGTCGTGAAAATGACTCAGTATTTACCATGGTAAGCAAAAAAATAGGTAACAAATCTTGCCAAAAAGACAACCCACCCAAAAAAAAATCTAACAAGTGTTTGCATCCTGGCATAACTGTATCATGATGTAATTGTTCCCTGTTGATAACAAATTGTACACTGAACTTCAGTCTCACCGATAAAAATCAGAGAACTCAAACCCATTCCTGTGGTAATGACACTGAATTCTGGTCAACTTATCATTTGGGTGATTTTCTTTATAGTAATCAAATAATCTAGAGATTCTCTGGTATTCTGTTTGAAGTTTCATTGTGATATTATCATGGCATTTGTTTCTCTTCCACTGCAGTTGCAGATTTTAAGAAGTTCTATTTACTGAAACTTACAAGTTCTTCCACAAGTCATGTCTCATCAAGTCAAAAGATCTTAGAGACTGTATGAACATAAATGGAAATCACTGTAGATGCTATTTGTGTTAAACCAGACACTGATTCTAATCTTGATACCATTTGTGGAAATATGTTATAATATTTCCCCCAGAGTTGTTTGGAGGATTTAGTAAGATAATTCTTAATTTAGGCAAAAAGGATTAAATGCACATATCTGGTTATCTAAGAACTTACATATATCTTTAAAAGTTATCTCAAAGATGCGCATTTCATTCAAAGAGGCAATATTGATCTCTCCAAATGCTATTGGTAGTATTTGTATTTCCTGAGTGAACACTAGTGCATTTGTAGAATTTGTGGAAAATGTGACTGGAATGATTTTTTAAAACTGCTACTGCATTTTATTTTTGGTAGCCATATAAACAGGGTTTCAGTCATGGGAGTTCTGGACTTAGTGTTTAGGTTATAAAAGAGGATTTGTGAAATAATGGATCAATATGTGAACATATCATTGCCCTGCTGATAAGAAGAGCTAAATAGAACTGATTTCTATTGCCAAAATGGGGTGCTGGTCAAGGTGACCTTTACTCTTGGGAGTACTGGAGGTGGTAACGTGCCTCACTAGTGACTCTTGGTTATGCGAAATTGTTCCGTTACATTTTGGATATTGTGACAGGCCTTCCGTACCTCCAGTCTTGAGATCTCTAACACATCAAGCATTATTAATAAAAGTAGTGATGATATATTGAGTGATGATATACAGTGCCTGTAAAGACACACCCCTCTTTAATGCATCTCAGGTAGATTGACTCTGTGGAGGTGATGGAGATTTGAAAATACACATGGAAAATCACCCTCATCAAGTTCCCTGCTGTTCCTTAGTTACTTATTAGAATCCTCATGACAGGGAAAACTTTTAAAATTTTATTCAAACATCATGGTTTACAAAACTGTTTCTGGTAAGGTTTTTATTTATTTATTTATTTTTGCTTTTTTTGGTCACACCCGGCAATCAGAGGTTACACCTGGCTCTGCACTCAGGAATCACTCCTGGCGGTGCTCCGGGGACCATATGGGATGCTGGGGATCAAACCCGGGTCGGCATGGGCCGGCCGCGCAAAGGCAAACGCCCTACCCGCTGGGCTATGCGCAGGCCCTGTTTCTGGTAAGGTTTCAGATATTAAACATTCCAGCACTATTCCCTCCACCAGTGTCTGCTTCTCTCCCAAACTCTGGAAGATTCTTAGCTACAACATCTTTAGGTAGTGGTTATTCATCAAATTTGCTTTCTTGTGCTTCCAAGGACTCCAGGGTTTCTTACATTGTTCTTCTTGGCGCCATCCCATAGTTCTCTGATGTGCTGTTCATTTCCTTTCAAACTTTTTTTTCTATCTTCAGTTGCTGTCTAGAGGTTTTCTGCATCTCATCTTGGAGTTCTATGATCTTTTACTTGGCTGCTGTTATTCTGATGCTCAGTAACTCTTTGTGTTGTTTTATATCACAAACATATTCTTCGTTTCCTTCACTTCTGAACTTAGGGTTCTCCTTTCTGCTCTCATACTCTCTTGTGCTTTGCTGACTACTTGTGCCATTATTTCTTTGAGCTCATTATACATCATTAACATGGTGCCACTAAAGGCACTCTCAGAGTTTACATGACTGGTTAGTATTGGTAGAGCCATTGGTGTTATTATTTGAACTCAGTTAGTTAGTGGAGTCTGTGGTCTCTCACATTGTGTCTACTGTGTTCCTTGTAGCAAGCTCCCCTATAGTTAACATGGCTCAAGGGATGTAGTTGTCATGGCTCAAGTGTAGTAGACATGGCCACTGAGAAGAAGGTAGAGCTGGGATAAGGTGAGGAAGTTGTGGGGACTCAAAGGAAGGAGAAGCCTGCTTCATATTGAAAAAGGTCTGGGATGTCTGTAGATAAGTTTCCATCACCTGGAGTGGGGAATTTGTTGGAAGAGCCAGCAGAAGTTCAGGAGATATGGAGGTGAAGGCTGAGAAGACTAATTTTTTTTCTTAAAACTGAGTAATATTCTCATTATGTATATGCACCAGAGTTGCTATATATCCAGTCACTTGTGTTGTTTCCAGGTTTTGTTTTAAGAATTGTTAGCACTGTGATGAACATAGTTCTTGAACTAGTGGGGTAGATTACGAGAAATAAAATTCCTTATTCATATGGAATCCCATTTCCAAGTTTGTTTTAAGAATAGTCCATATTGCTTTCCAAAAGCTCTGTTCCAAGGATTGGAGGAACCGTACAGTGGGTAGGACATGCAGCTGACTGGGGTTCAATCCAAGCATCTTATATGGTCCTCCAAGCACCACCAGGAGAAATCCTGAATTTAGAACCAGGATTGAACTCGGAGTATTGCCAGGTGTGGCTCCCAAAACAAAACAAATGAATAAAAAAGACCAAAAATATAAATACCCAAGAAGTTTGCACTAGTTGACATGCCACTGATGCTGAATGAGGGTTGATAGGGAAGTTATTTTTATTTCCATTTCAAAGATGAGAATCATGAGGCTCAGAAAGCTTAAGTCACTTGCTAAAGATTACACTGTAAATGCATCAGAGACCAGGTTCAAATCCAGATTTAATTCTTAACTTTACTTGCAATACATTCAATCTCTTCAAGAACATGCATTCCATGTGCTTGTCTCTATTCTGTGCTAGCTTTTTTCTCTCCGGAGAAGCCCAAGCTCTCTCTTGAGCACATAGTCCCTCTTTTCCTCTAAAAAATGAGCATCCTATTTTCAACTCTATTTTGGTCTTATTTGTCATAAGAATGATCAACTCTAAATATTTTTCGAATAGAAGGGTGATTATTAATTATTTTGTATGTTGGTTTTATCCACATTTTCTTGTTCAAGTTTCATAATAGACCAAGGAATTAAGGAAACAGCAAAACTAACTTTCAAATCTAGTGTTCTGACTATTGGTACTAGATTTTCTTTCTATGTTGAATCCTTATGAAAACAGTACCAGAGGTCACTCACAGAGGTGATGTAATTGTATTATGTTAGACTAGCATACAAATAGATCACACCTTAGTCACCGCAGTAACTTTTTTTACCCCTTTACAAAAGGAACTTTCTACTCATTCGGCCTTTAAATGGGTTTAACGATATATGGCTAAAAGTTCTAGCTCTGACCCACCATCCCAGCAGAACCTCGCAAAAAGCCAGAGGAACCCCCATACCATGAGGGCCGCCATTTTCCACATCCAGACTCCCCAGTTTGTCAGAGCTCCACCCATTGCAAACCCAGCTTGTGCGGCCACTTTATGGCCACATGGTTACTCAATAAATGCATGAGATGAGAGGCGACTACAAGAGTATACCAACACACACAGCAGAGCCTGGCAAGCTACCCATGTCATAGTTTGATATGCCAAATACCAGTAACAATTATAGACCTATTCCCATGACATAATGGAATGGTTTGAGGCTCTTTATGTTCCTGGAGCAAGCAGATGTCCTTGGGCTGTGCTAGCATGGGACAGGATGTATGGAGCTGTTACTGGTGCCCACTCAAGCAAATCAATAAACAGCGAGAAGACAAGTGACAAGTGAAGTGATGGCTAAAAGTGACTGCTTTGATACTTTAAGACTAGTCTCCAAATGGATGAAAGAGAAGTTTTAAAAGTCCAGAGATCTAGTAGTTTCTTTTGTTTCAGAAAATAGATTTAATTTAGAAAGCCACCATTTCTGCAGTAGCTACTATGTGCTGAGTACTGTATCTTGCCTAGGGTACACACAAGAGGAAGACATACTTCTTTCAGGACAGCTGACTTTGAGGGACCCACGAGGAACATACTTCTGAGACAATGTAACAGGTACATAAGTATAAATACAGATAAGAGAGGGTAAGAACCCAGGGGAAGGGCACTTGATTCTCTATGTGAGCAGTATGGCAGAGCAGACTCTTACACTGGATGTTATCTAGGGAATGGATAAAAGTAATAAGCAAAAAAAACCCCTTAGAGATATAGTTATTAATTTAAATATTCTAAAATGATTAGGAATATCAAGTTACTTCTTTGATGCAAGATAGTCATAGAAATTTCTGCAGTAAAATAGGCAGTTTCTTAGCATAAAAAGTGTTTTGGTTTTTCTTTTGCTTTTTTTTGAGGCATTTTTATTTTATTTGTTTCATGTTCACAACAAATCAAGTGACAGAGTTGCATCTTTTAACTTAGAGTGGCCCTTTAGATCTGAAATTGAAGGAGGTAAGTCCCAAAGACTTATGACATCTCTAATTTAAAAGTATTATTTTCTAAAAAGGCAGATGATGTGACTTGCAAGCTTATGGTAATGAGCCCAAATACCCAGTTGGTCCACATGCACCATGCACTACCTTCGCTTGAGCTTGGTGGCCCTCCTGTCTGTAATCCTGACTCACAGGCAACTGCCAGCTGCACCATAGACACCGGTGCCTGAACACCACAAAAAGGTGGGGGGCACAAGGGACAAGAGTCGGCCTGACACTGGTAGCACTCTACAAGAAAAAACAGCCAACCCCATCAAAAAATGGGGAGAAGAAATGAAAGAAGCTTCCAAAAAAGAAGAAATTCGAATGGCCAAAAGGCATAGGAAAAAGTGCTCTTCATCTTTAATCATCAGGGAGATGCAAATCAAAACAACAATGAGGTACCACCTCACACCACAGAGACTGGCACACATCCAAAACAGCAAGAACAACCGGTGCTGGTGTGGATGTGGGGGAAAAAGGGACTCTCATCCACTGTTGGTGGGAGTGCCGACTGGTCCAGCCCTTTTGGAAAACAATATGGGCATTCCTCCGAAAACTAGATATTGAGCTCCCATTTGATCCAGCAATAGCACTCCTGGGAATATACCCGAGAGACCAAAAAACACATAGCAGAAACACTATCTGTACTTCTTTGTTCATCTCTGCGCTATTCACTATAGCTAGAATCTGGAAACAACCTAAATGCCCGAGAACAGAGGACTGGCTAAAGAAACTTTGGTTCATCTACACTATGGAATACTATGTGGCTGTCAGAAAAGATGAAATTATAAAATTTACCTGCAAATGAATGGATATGGAGACTATCATGCTGAGTGAAATTAGTCAGAAGGAAAAGGACAGATATAGAATGACTGCATTCATTAATAGGATATAAATAGATACCAGTGTTTTGCTAAGTGTGGGAAATGGTAATGGCAGATTAAAACTTACCATTGAATATACACAAAGAGACTTAAGTGATAAACTCTAAATATCTGCAGGGCTAGCCACAATGTGTAAAATAAGAGGGAGAGAGATGCAGAGACAGAGAGAGAGATAGAGAGAGAAAGAGAGGACTGAGGTAACTGCTATTGAGGCAGCCTGGGGGTGGGCGGGGGTGGGTGGGGTACATTGGTGGTGGAAATGGGGCACTGGTGGAGGGATGGGTGCTGGTATACTGTACTACCAAGAACCAATTATGAACACCTTTGTAATTGTATGTCTCACGGTGGTATAATAAAAAATTAAAAAAAAAGAAAATTTAAAAAAAAGAGTCAGCCTGAGAAATAGCATGACAGGCTGGAGCACAAGCTTTGCATGCAACGGGAACCTGGACACCATATGGTCCCAGCACCATATGATTCCTCAAGTAAGTTTAGGGCACTTTAAAGAGTATGAACCCCCCAACCTCATCTTGTGTGTGTGGTGTAAAAATGCCAGGCATGTGTGCAATCCCTGATCATTCTTTTTTGCTTTTTTGGGTCACACTTGGTGATGCGCACGGTTTACTCTAGCCTCTAAACTCAGTACTTTCTCCTGGTGTTACTCAGGGTACCATGTGGGAAGCTGGGGATTAAACCTGTGCGAGCTACATGCAAGGCAAATGCCCTCTTCACTGAACTATTGTTCTGGTCCCAAATTTTTATATTAAAAACCACTGCCAACAACAATAAAGTATTCTAAAGTTCAGTGTTTTGACTGTGTGCTAATCAAAATTATGAATTTTGGGGAGGAAACCCAATATGACCAAAATTTAAAGTGGATAGAAACACAGATTTTTCTAAATACTATTTTGAAGATTCCCCTTTTATTTAGAGTGGGACTTTAAAACCAAATAAAAAGTCCATAAAACCAATAAAAATAGAACATGTTGTCTTCTATCCTATTGTGGCAGGGATCACAACAAATTATTCCCCCCAAAGTGAAAATAATATATTCTTGTTTCTGTTACTTTCAGAAATGGCTAGAGATGGTTCATTACTAAAAAGGGAAGGACATTTATCTAGTAGGATTGAAGGTTTGATTTGGTTCTGGTCTGAAGTTGAATGAAAATCATTTTTCATCTGAGTACCTCATGTGATTTCTGAAGAAGGGTGGGATTCATATCTCTAGGTCATGTGGTCAGAGGGAAGCAACACAGCACAGGAGCATGCAGGAAGACAGCAAGTCAGGCTCTGACATCTGAGCCAGTAAGTCAACGTTGACAAGCCCTCCCCAATGACATTTTCCAATGTCATTATCACTGACATTATTAGACATTGTCTAAAGAATCCAGTCCTCTAATCACTCCCTAAATGACCCTGCTTTTGAAGAATTGTTCCCAAAGATTTGCAAGTTGAAAAGACTTCATCCTACCAGTTCTTGATACCTTGATATCTATCTTACTATTTTTGGTATCACTGTATCACTGTCTTCTCGTTCATCATCGATTTGCTCGAGCGGGACCCAGCAACATCTCCATATGTCCTGTCTCATGCTAGTAGAGCCCAAGTAATCTGCTTGCTCCAGGAACATAAAGAGCCTCAATCCATTCGGAATGAGTCTATAATTGTTACTGGTATTTGGCATATATAACAAATACAACACGGGTAGCTTGCCAGGCTCTGCCGTGCAGGTAGCATACTCTTGTAGGCATCTCTAAGTCTAGCATTTATTGATGAACCACGCGGCCGCTTGTGGCGGCGCAAAAGCTGGCGTTGATAGGCTGGTCTGCTGGGTGGAGGTCTGACGAGAGAGAAGTCCAGATGTGGAAAATGGAGGCCCTCATGGAGTGGGGGGGGGTCGTCTGGCTTGTTGCGAGGCTCTGCTGGGGTGGTGGGCCAGGACTAGAACCCACCATCCCTCCTGGGCGCCTCGTGAGCAGATGGTCACAGGGAGAGTCAGTAGCAGCTCTGCCCCCATGTCTGCGAGTCTCTGGACCGGCATACCTGAGCCGGATTTAAGAAAGACTACTGCAGGGTGGAACTTCGATGAGCCGGGCGCTGATAGGCTGGTCTGCTGGGTGGAGGTCTGACGAGAGAGAAGTCCGGATGTGGAAAATGGAGGCCCTCATGGAGTGGGGGGGGTCGTCTGGCTTGTTGCGAGGCTCTGCTGGGGTGGTGGGCCAGGACTAGAACCCACCATCCCTCCTGGGCGCCTCGTGAGCAGCTGGTCACAGGGGAGAGCCAGTAGTAGCTCTGCCCCATGTCTGCGAGTCTATTTTTGGTACCTGGCTCAATTGATTTTCAAATGAGAAGGAGGCACAAACTTGCTAAGAACTGTGTAGGGAAATTTAGAAGGAAATTATTTGACTAGTATGGGAGAGATCTCTGTATTTTTTTAAAATAAAATAGTGAACTGGGGTAGGGGAAGGCAGAGCTTTAAACTCAAGTGCAGGAGTTGGGTATAGTTTCAAACTCAAGTGGAGGAGTTGGGTATAATTTCAAACTCAGGTGCAGGAGTTGCATATAGTTTCAAACCCAAGTGGAAAGGTTCGAAATCCTGGAAATCACTGATGGTAATCAAACCATTCCCAAATCTAGAAATTTGATTCTGTTTGTTGCTGCTGTCTAAAAAATTGCCTTCATTTTTATTGCATTTTGTACATACATACAAAATGAATAATCACTCAGTGACCATGGTGCTATTAATTGATACTTTTCAGTCTGTTTGTTTGGGACAGTGCTTAGGGGACCAGGCAATTGAGCCTAGAGATCCTCATGCAAAATATGTTTCCAGTGCTTGATCTGCTTCTGTCTCTAGCATTGTTTATCCGGTTAAATTCTGTAAAGGAATAAAGTCTGAGTGAGGCTGGTAGAAGAGCCACATCACAGTTCGTGACTCTTTGAAGCCTCACAGAGGTGAGTCAAGGGATTAGAAACAGCTTTAATTTTTCATGCTGCCAACTTGTCCTTGGTGACAACTGCCCTGGTGATAAATGGAACAACAATTCATTTAGAGGCTTGCAGTGAAGGCATTGCAGGGTCAGAGTGAGCAGAACTAACTTTCCGGACATGCAGGCAACTACTTTGATGCAGCTATCAGAATGTTTTTGTTTCCCTGGTGACATGGAAGAGAAATTTAGGGAAGGACTCTAATCATTATTATTTTTGCTTATTCATTCAAGTATCTACTGATTATCTACAATGTGCCACAACACACACACACACACACACACACACACACACACCGCATATTTCTGGAAAATCAGGACTAAACGTCATATATACATGGCCCCTTATAATATAGGAGAAATCTTGAGATGAGAAAAAATGTATAAATATGTAAGAAAATGTATAGAATTTTACATGGAGCTACATTCTATGGAAAGAAACAAAACAGAAAAAGAAAGCTAAAGTGGGTTAGAATTTTTTAATTGGATTGTAAGGAGTGACCTCAGTGATAAATTAACAATGTCTCAGCTCTTGAAGGAGACAGGTACCAGGATATGTGACTGTCTTGAGAATGAGTTGCTGGTAAGAAAGACATAAGCCAAGGCTCCAAATTAGAAGCTTGCCTTGAGGCCATAGAAATAGTATAGGAGGCTCTTGTTTTGCATATGGCCAACCTAGGGTCACTCCCCAACACTGCATATACTTCCCATAGAGGAGCATAAGACATCCAAGAAGAGAGTGGAGAGATAGAGGAGCGTTATAATGGCCAATTTATTTTATATTTTGCATGTCTTTAATTATATTATACCACCATGAGATATACAATTACAAAGATGTTCATGATTGGGTTTCAGTCATACAGTGTTCCAGCACCTGTCCCTCCACCAGTGCACATTTCCCACCACCATGTGGCTTCCATAGTAGGCACTTTTCCTCTTCTTTCTCTCTCAGCTCTCTCTCTCTCTTTCTCTGTCCCTTCTCTAACACAATGTGGCTTGCCATACATACGTTTAGGCGTTATCACGTATATCTCTTTGCCAACATTCAATCCTCAGCTCTAAGTTGGAGTTATCATTTTCAACAGTTAGTAGAACACTTGTATACATTTATATCCCACAAATGAATGCAGCCATTATATATATCTGTCCTTTTCCTTCTGACTAGTTTCACTAAGCATGATAATCTCCATAATCTCCATGTCCATCCATTTGTAGGCAAATTTCATGACTTTGTTTTTACTGACAGCTGCATAGTATTCCATTGTGTAGATGTACCATAGTTTTTTTTATCCAGTCTTCTGTTCTCGGGCACTCAGGTTATTTCCAGATTCATGCGATTGTGACTTTATAGACCGATAACTTTACTATAGGTGGGACAGGAAACTACTAATGGACATAGGAAGAGGAATGGTCTGAACTGCCATAAATTTATTTCTTTGTTTTGTGTTTGCTTTAGATTGCATTCAAAAGTGCTCAGGGGATATTTCTAGTCAGTGCTTAGGGGTTGCTTCCAGGGTTGCTTTAGGGTATCAGGGATTGATCCCAGTTTTATATCAAGTTAATTATTTTAAATAGGGCTGTAAAGATAGTACAGGGGTTAAGTCACTTGTCTTGCACATAACCTACCTTGATTGGATTGCAACTTTGTATGTCTTAGTTACAGCATTCTAGTAGACGTGTATATGCTAATTTATGATCTGCGTCAAAGTATAGTCTCTACCCACTTACTATCTGCTCCATTTGCCTATTTTACTCACTATCCATATCCTTCTCTCTGATTATCATCATTTTGCCACCAAAATATAATAATTTCTAAAGTTTTATTTGTTCATTTGCTTTTCCCCTTTAACTTCCACATATGAATGAGAACATAAGGTATTTTTCTTTCTGTGTCTTAATTTAATTTGTTTACTCCTCTTCAGAATAATCTTCAGCAAGACACATTACAAATAGCAAGATTTTATTTTAGCTCTTCATTATTATTTTGCTCCCTTATCAGAACTATTAGAAAAGCTCTGGTAGATATCACAATAGATAAGACACTCTGTGATTTCACTCTGTGATAGTTTTCTGTATGTCTCAATGTCTCAACACTCCAGTTATGTGACAAATTCTCTGAAGTCTGGAATAAAAATTGATTTGGGGAGAGGAATTGTGTTTCCCAGACCCTGACCCTAGAGCTGACAAGTGAAAAGTGTTTGGTACTTGGTCATGAGAGCAGGAACAGAGGGAGAAGTGTAGGTGGGGAGTAAGGGAAAAGAAAGAGAGGGAGAGAAAGAAAGGAATAAGAAATGTTGCAGATGTTGTACACGTTAATATCATCACCTGTTACTTCGCACCCAGTGAGTGGCACAGGAAGTCCACATAGTGGCTGTAGGTGGGAAGAAGGGAGCTGTGAGGTGGAGTAGCATCTATTTGGAGTTAGAGATGGTGAAACGATCTGTTCACATTTTAATCCTTCAACTCACTGTTTTTATTTTATCTAGAAAGCATTGTGCCTCCTCTCTGTTACAGATTATTCTAAGCATTTTGAAGCTATTTACTGACTGTTCCACATTGGATAAATTCATCAAACACTCAAAGTCTTTACATCAATTAAATGGGAAAATAGATTTTGCATGGTCATTGAGAGATGCGACAAGTTCTGTGATGCACAGTAGCACTCACTGTGAGTGGGTATCATTGTTATCATTTTTATCCTCATTCTGATCAACCACTGATGCTTTTCAAGATGAGCAGTTATTAGTGGGGCAAATTGACTATCACTATCTTCCTGTTCATCATCAATTTGCTAGAGCAGGCTCCAGTAACATCTCCATATGTCCTGTCTCATGGCAGTAGAGCCCAAGGCTATCTGCTCGCTCCAGGAACATAAAGAACCTCAAACCATTATATTAGGTCATGGGAATGACCTAACATAATTGTTACTGGTATTTGGCATATCAAATACGACACGGGCAGCTTGACAGGTTGCCATGTGGGTGGCATACTCTCGTAGTCACCTCTAAATACATCATTTATTGATGAGTCAGGCTATGATAGGCTCATCTGCTGGATGGAGTTCTGACGAGAGGGAGGTCCGGATGTGGAAAACGGAGGCCCTCATGGAGAGGGGGCGTTGTCTGGCTTGTTTCGAGGCTCTGCTGGGGTGGCGGGCCAGGGCTAGAACCCACCATCCCTCCTGGGCCCCTCGTGAGCTGCTGGGCACAGGGAGAGCTGGTAGCAGCTCTGCCCCATGTTTGTGAGTCTCTGGATCAGCATATCTGGGCCTGACTGACTATACAATCTTAAAAATACATTACAACTATTCCTGCATTTGAGTTACTAGCTTGCTAGAGGAAAGCATAAAATTTCACATACTCTTTAATGAAGAATTGTTATCCTTCTGGGACAGTCAGACTATCTAACTATTGCAGGGTTTTTTGGTGTGATATAGGATAAGGAGGAGGACCCATATCAGTCAAATTATGCCACAGGATCAGTGAGGTAACCCTCCCTTTAATTAAGCCTTCTTTGACATTTTCCCCCAATCACTCTTATCCTGATAAGCATGGCGACTGCATGCTTTCCTAATGGAAGATATATTTAAGGACAAATCATCAACCAGAGGGAGAGAAATAGAGAAAATATTGATGAAAGCTCAGAAAAATGCTTGGCACTACAGAAAAAGAGACTATGAACAAATATGGGAGAAAAATGATAGACGATAGATTATTAAACTTTGTGCATGATTCCAGAGTGGACACCACATGGAGTGGGGTGATATTAGGGGCATATTGATCCTGGCCCTTAACCAGAGCTGAGTCAGGTAGAACAAAAGATGGGAAGCTTGATAAGAAATTCCAAGCCAATGGGGTGCAGTTTCTTTCCACATATTTCATTGGCTTATTCCACTCACCTCACTTATTTTATCCAAACAATAAATCAGCCAACCAAACTATTTTGTTAATAACTGCTATCTACCTTACCAGTCCAATATAAGTTTTCTGCCCCCCCCCTCTTTGAAACACAAGTTCAACTTTCTTCCATTTTCAAAGATTTCTCTGTTCTTATTATTGTACCTTTCTCTCCTTAAACCTTTTCAGGCAAAGTTTTTCACAGCCTTCATTGTCTCCTGTGCATTCTAGAAAGCTTAATAATTTTTACTTGTTTTAGTCCTACAACCCATCCTCTGATTAAAAGGTGACCTTCCAACTAAACCTAGTCCCAAACACTTCTTTACTTGTGTCCTTGGAACATCTATAACCAGTAACTGCTTCCTGTCTGTACTTTCTTCTGTATTGTTTGTGTCCACCTCTCATATCTGGCATGACTCAAACTCCTATGCACACTATAAGACTGGTCACTAACTAGAATCATGAAAAACTTCTATATCCATTATCTTGAGAAAAGTGTTTATACTATTGAGAGATTTGTATTGTTCGTTCCCCCAAACACCTGAGCACCTAATGTTTTGTAATCGTGTTTCCAGATATGGCAGCATAGCTACTCTTTCTCCAACTCAACCTCTATGCCAAAACCTCTAAAATATCATGTCTCAACTCTTTAGCAAAAACCGTTTAGTAAATATTATTATCATCTTCAATTTATCTGTTGGAAAGTTGAGACGACATAGTCACTTTACCGAAGTTGTGGCAATAGAGCGACAAAAGCAGGAATTCTTAGCTAACTGCCTGCATTGAGTGTGTATTCTCACATTCCATACTAGATAGCTCAGTGGGGAATCTGTCTTTCATCATCATCACCATCATCATCATCATCATCATCATTTTCTTCTTCATCACTGTATAAAACACAAAATGCAAATTGTGGCTTTTAGGGAGACCTTTCTGAAGCATTTCATTTAATCCCCACAATACAATTGCTTAGTGAAAGAGGGAACCAAGGCTTAAAAATAAGTTTGGCATCACTCTAGTAGGCTGGATTCTCCATGAAACGGACTCTGAGGTGGGCTTAGTGTTTATGTTATTCCTTAAGGAGTGGTTTGCAGATCAATACTCAAGGAAAGGATGGAAAAGAAGTAGGGCTACAGGAGGCAGAAACTCAGTACAGATGCCATTTTGGCTAAGTTCTGAATGTAGAATGGCTTCCAACAGGGGTGAAGTGAGTGGCTAATTTCCCCGGTCATCAGTTATTGAATGTGAACTCTCTCTGGAAGGCTAAATAATAGCTTTATACCCAGAAGCTATTTACTGTTGCTCTAGTCGTTGGCAGATGAGAGGGACCTGGGTGATGCATTGCATTTTCTTTCACAGTTACCAAATAGCACCATAGTAAATGCCAAATAAAAAAAATCGATCCTTAGACACTTGGACATCTGTTTGGATACCTGTTAGGTAGGGGAATTGTTGTAGCATTGCTTGTGGTTATTTAACAACTCTAAATTTTTTATGGTTTATTAATAACTCTAAGTTCATTTTATGTTCTTTTTGTTTGTTTTGTTGGCCGCATGCAGAGGTGCTTAGGATTTATTCAGGGATTACTTTTGGTAGTGCTGTGGATTGAACTTGGGTTGGTAAGGCAAATACCTTACCCACTGTATTATTGACCTAGCCCCTCTGTCCTCTTTCTGAAACTAGTTCCAGAATCCAATCATTTGAATGGACCATCTTGATACAGCTACTTACATGGTTAGATGCCAAATGTAGAGACTTTCACTGGAGAAAACTAAGCTTACACTGAGATATAACAAAACTGACAAGAGTAGAAACCCTGTCATAGTTTCATCTATTACTACAAGAAAATGAGATATGCTGAGTCATAAATAATTGTGAAACATTGGCAAATTGGTGTCCTACAATTTTACGGATAAAGAGAGGATTTTGACTTATTTAGGAAAATATCCAAAATTGAAGCATCATCATTTTCTTCATTTTTAAGCTACCAAATTACATATCTGCTGTATTTCTCTAAGTATGTCAGGATTTTCCTTTGGTGATGATTTTAACAAAATTATCCATAACTTATAATTCTTTGAATTTATGAGCATCTTTGAAATTTCTCTATCATTTCTGCTCAATCCTGGGTTCTCAACAGAAGTCTATGGTAATCTAGAAAATGTTTGCTATAACCATTTTTCTCTGGAAGATGGTTCAATTGGTGGAGCACACTCTGCATGTGGATGCTTTAATTTGATTCTTGGCCTGTGTGGTACCCAAGCACTGATTTCTGAGGTTCCCAAGCAGTAGGGGAATGGGAGAATGGCAGGGTGAGAAGAAAAGACAGGACAAAAGTGACTCAAGGACAGTTGTGGAGGGTCTTGGGAATTTTCAGTTGCGGTGAAGTAATTTGTGCAACAAAACCTTAAGTGTTGTCATGACTATAGCCATACTACCTATGCTATAGTAAAAGCAAATGCTTTGGAAAACATCTAAATATGATCTAAACAAATCTGTTTTACCTGCTCTATCATAGTTTCACTCAAAGTTGGGATGAGTAGAAGTGGATAAGATTTTATTCTTGAGACATGCCCCCCATATTCTATCCTAAGAAACAGCCTATTTCCCCTAAAGAAAGTAAGCCAGAAAAGGAAATTTCATGTCCTTCTTTTCTTGTTTGTTTTTTTGTTTTTGGGTCACTGATGATCACTGTCTTCCTGTTCTATCTCCATATGTCCTGTCTCATGCTAGTAGAGCCCAAGGGCATCTGCTTGCTCCAGGAACATAAAGAGCCTCAATCCATTCGGAATGAGGTCTATAATTGTTACTGGTATTTGGCATATCAAATACAACACGAGTAGCTTGCCAGGCTCTGCCGTGCAGGTAGCATACTCTTTTTTGGGTCACACCCGGCAATGCTCAGGGGTTTCTTCTGGCTCTGCACTGAGGAATTACTCCTGGCGGTGCTTGGGGACCATATGGGATGCTGGGAATCGAACCCGGGCCGGAAATGGGTCCTGCCCATACGGTTATACCCAAAACATCTGTTTTGGCAGAAATGGGTCCTGCCCTTACGACCTTGTGGTGGGAAAGTCCTGGACCCTAAGGCTAGCAGCTCAGAACACAACACTTTTATGGGACAAATCTTGGTTTCCATAGTGAACTTATTTTCCTGCTATTACCTCACAGATTTAAGTATGGTTAGAGGCTATATGTTCCTGGAGATAGCAGATGCCCTTGGGCTACACTAGCATGTGACAGGACATATGGAGATGTTACTGGTATCTGCTCGAGCAAATAGATGATCAACGGAAGACAAGTGATACAAGTGAAGTGGTACAAGTGATCTCTTATGTAAAACACTGGAGAGATAGAGGGGGCTGGTATAAAGTAATACATCTTAATTTTATGGCCTTCATGTAATCTAGATGGTACCCACAAGGTACTTTTATTTATTATCTGCACCAGGATGATTCTGAGTATCTTGATCTCTGTATACTGAAAGGGTCATACTCGCCTGCATGAGGGCAAACTTGTATGATCTTTCCTATAATCTTAAATGATAGTCTCAATGTAGCTAGGGTGGCAGTCTCCTGGTAAATTCTAACTGTCCCACGCTGGGTATAAAGAGGAGCTGTACCCAATCTAGATAACATAGAAGTCTTAGTGGATGTATAATAATAAGTCAGAAGATACTCATTCAGAGTCAAGGTGACTTCTGTAACTGCCACATCCTCTATCAGTGTTTACATAGAAGAGAGATCTCATTAGAATGAACCTTGGCTTAAGAACAGTAAATAGATTAAGCTGTGAGTAGATAAAACAGCAAAACTCCCAAGCTAGCTAAGCCTGTCATCGAACAGATGACTATGATGATATCAAGGACAATGACACACACCCATCATTAGTACTCTTATTCAGAAGCACCATTAAGCAAGCATGTAGATGGTGTATCTATTTTTTTACATTTTAAAGCAGTGTTATTCAGTGCATTAGCAAGAAAAAAAATCTTCAAAACTTCACACTTGATATTTCAGGTAAAAGATAACTGTAACATTCTTATTATAGATGTTTCAGATGGTGACCATAAGCACATACAATCATCACATTTTATTTCTCCACTCAGAAATAAAAAGAATAGCATTTAAACATATTAACAAACATATAGCTGGGCTCAAAAACTAAGAGAGATAATTTCAACAGCCACAAAAATTGTGTTTATTGAAGGAAGGAAAGAAGGAAGGGAGGGAGGGAGGGAGGAAGAAAGAAAGAAAGAAAGAAAGAAAGAAAGAAAGAAAGAAAGAAAGAAAGAAAGAAAGAAAGAAAGAAAGGAAGGAAGGAAGGAAAGGAAGGAAGGAAGGAAGGAAGGAAGGAAGGAAGGAAGGAAGGAAGGAAGAAAGAAAGAAAGAAAGAAAGAAAGAAAGAAAGAAAGAAAGAAAGAAAGAAAGAAAGAAAGAAAGAAGAAAGAAAGAAAGAAAGAAAGAAAGAAAGAAGGAAGAGGAAGGAAGGAAGGAAGGAAGAAAGAAAGAAAGAAAGAAAGAAAGAAAGAAAGAAAGAAAGGGATGAAGGAAGGAAGGAAGAAAGAAAGAAAGAAAGAAAATAACATACAGGATACTCAGATACGGTTATAGGCTTAATTTGAGGCCCTATAACCAGATATGGTTATAGGCTTAATTTGAAACTACACTGGAGAGGTTTAATTCTAAAATTTTAAAGTTTTTTTTTCCTTTCTCTAACAGTCTAATTTTTTTCATGAGTCAGTAAAATTGTATATGTGTTAGTGTGTGTATATTTGTTTCTCAGTTTGGGGGAAATACTTGGGAGTGCTCAGGACCTACTCTTGGCTCTGTGGTCAGGAACCACTCTGGGCTCTGTTTTGGGAACAATATACAGTGCTGGGGATTGAACATGGGTTGGCTGCATATATACAGAAACATCTTGACCCCTGTACAATCTTTGTGACTCTTTATGTGTCATTTAAAGTGAAATAAGAGGGCTGGAGAGATAATTCAGCAGGTAGGGTGCTTGTCTTACATGTGGACAAGCTGAGTTTATTCCCAGATAACGCCATATGATGACCTGAAACTTATCAGGACTGATCTTTAGGGTAGACTCAGGAGAACACCCTGACTAAGCTGCATGTCGTCCCCAAACCAAGAAATCAAATTAAAGGAAAGATTCTCAAAAGGGACCAGAAGCAAATATGTCCAATATTTGCTATCATGGCAGCACTATGAATAATGGTCTATTCCTTCTTTATCTTTTTAAAATTTTTTTGTTCTAATTTATTTTCAAGACTTTAAAACATAAATTCTGTGATTTACTGTTATGGCTTCCCGTGAACATAATCCCAACACCGCACCATCATCAGTGTATAATTTTTAGTGCAGACAGAAAAATAATTCCCACTTCACCTAGCAATTTCATTGCTTTATAGGTTATCGTGACACCCTGAAATAACTACCAAAGTACAAGCAGGCTGAATGAAAAGCCCAACGTCCAGGTGGCTAATAAGAGGAAACCAGGGCCTCGGGAGGTGATTCCAAGCTAGAAAGGGCAGACTCTTCCAGCTGTCGATGGAGTTATCATTGGGTAGATGAGGAGGGATTCTGTTTAATACTCTTCTGTTTCCCCCCCACCCCAGGGGTATGCTCATACAACAATACAAACATTTTATCATTAAAAGCTAGAAAACCATGGCTTCTGTTTGGGAGTCATGTCATTGTTTTGACGCCTTGTGGCAGGGCAGAGATGAATGGGAGCGAGGCTGACCTAAGCTAGACTAAATATTCAGCGCTGGAGAAGGGAATCCTCCACAGCAGAATGCCAACCTACATCTTTTAATTGCCTCAGCTCCTGATAGATTGGCTCTTACCCCCTTTGAATTCCTTTGTTGCAAAGGAGTTAAAATTCATGAGCGTCCCATGCCTGGGAAAATTTACTCCACTGCTGCGATTTCTCCGAGCCAAGCTGGCCAACATTGCGAGAGTCGGAGGGCTGTCCGGCCATCTGTTACATAATAGTCAGCAATCTCGAAAATCTCGGAAAACAGGGATGGGGAGAGTGAAGATGATGAGGCATTTAAACAGAACAGACTGCTGCCTTCCTTACAAGGGAGGAAGGCGGGCTGGAGATAATATGCTTGATTGAAGCAGAGGCAAGCTTTATTAGCATAGGAAACAAAACAAACTTTTAAAGAAATAGCCCCAATAAAGCTGACAGCTCTAAAGAGGCTTGATGACAAACCCCATGTTGAATTGGAGGTCACAGGACCCCCAAATGCTACACACACACACACACACACACACACACACACACACACACACAGTATGCGTTCAGACACTGCCGCACAAACAGCAGCACACAGGAGAGAAACCACTGGAAAAAAATGGCCATTGGATTCAAAAGCAAAATTTAAGCATATGCTTGAATAAATTTATTTATTTATTCAAGCCTACGGATGTGGGAAAGGCACGGTTTGTTTGCTACTTTCTAAGTAAATCGCCCCATTATGGGGCCAGGATGAACTTTGAGAACCTCCACAAAGTGCGGGTCTCTCAGTTGACTGGCACTGGGCTCCCCTGGGTTTTCCCACTTAGCTGCCTGTGAATAGAATCATTTTAATAGGCACTCGTTGTTTCAGTAGTGACCTTAGCACTGCTGAAAAGTTGTAAATGGAAATGAAAAAAGTAGTAAGGGATGAAAGACAGTAAGGAAGAACTAAGGGAAAGAACTTCTGGATAGGACATAAAATATGAGACCCACCCACACATCCACCACACACACACACACACACACACACACGGCAAACATTTAGGTAAAAATCAAGAGCAACCATGTATAAACAACTGCAAGCAAATATTAAAGTCTAATGAATAGTGTGCAGGGCAAAACGTTTCAGGGAAAGACTGCTGATATTACGAATGGACTGTCGGATGGGTAGATGGATGGATCGCTGCATGGCTGGTTGGCTGGCTTCTGAATGGATAGATAAAGAAATAGCTTAATAATAAAACAAATGTAGATCAAAGTCTACTGTGGAATTTAAGCGGAAGATAGGAGTATATCGTCTGGTGTTTTCCCCATCAGAGGAACATTTCAGAACGCAGCAAGATTTCTTTTATATCCTTCCCTGTTATTACTAAGCACGATGAAATAGGGCAAAACAAAGCTGGACATTCTGGGGTTCCCGAATATATCACTGTATCACTGTCTTCCCGTTCATTATCGATTTGCTCGAGCGGGTCCCAGTAACATCTCCATATGTCCTGTCTCATGCTAGTAGAGCCCATGGGCATCTGCTTGCTCCAGGAACATAAAGAGCCTCAATCCATTCCATCAGGTCATGGGAATGAGGTCTATAATTGTTACTGGTATTTGGCATATCAAATACAACAAGGGTAGCTTGCCAGGCTTGCCGTGAGGGTGGCATACTCTTGTAGTCACCTCTAAACACAGCATTTATTGATGAGTTGGGCTGTGATAGGCTTGTCTGCTGGGTGGAGTCCTGATGAGAGGGAGGTCCGGATGTGGAAAATAGTGGCCATCATGGAGTGGGGGTCGTCTGGCTTGTTGCGAGGCTCTGCTGGGGTGGTGGGCCAGGGATAGAACCCACCATCCCTCCCGGTGCCTTGTGAGTGGCTGAGCCGGTAGCAGCTCTGCCCCATATCTGTGAGTCTCTGGATCAGCATACCTGGGCCAGATTGGAAAAGATTGCTGCAGGGAGGGTGTCGATGATCTGGGCTGTGATGGGCTTGTCTGCTGGGTGGAATTCTGACAAGAGGGAAGTCTGGATGCGGAAAATGGTTTTTGGCATATCAAATAAAAAGTTAATGTTATTGGTGAAGCGATAATTTGGCTTAAAAGTATATATTCTAAGCTAGTGAAACTTTCTTACAGATAAGTTGTAGTTTAGATGAACTACATGACTTGTGGTGTGTGTGTGTGCATGTATGCATGTGTGCGTTTGTGTTTGTGTGTGTGTGTGTGTGTTGCCAGGCATCAAACTGAGGGCCTCACACTTTTGAGGTATTGCTCTAGATCTCTGAGCAATATTCCCAGTCACAGCATAAATTCTGAATTTTTCCTTGAAAGCTCTTTCTCCTTATCACTTCAAAACAAACAAAACTGGTTAAAAAACCTCAAATATTGCAGGATGCTAATTTGGCGCTTCTGACAAATTTAATTCCTGGGAAGATAATTGTCTCTGGCTCTTTTTTCTTACAAACACTCACTGGATCTAAATAACTCGTTACAAGCATCTCCCCCGCGCCGCCCCTTGAGTTACTAGCCCACACTTAAAACTCTGGTGTATCAGTGAGTAAGAGAGGGCCAAGGAGATAACTTGCCAGACTAAATTACAGCCCCCACGCCATAAGTGTCCCTGAGCAGGGGCTTGATATGGCATTGCTGGTGCTCACCACCAAAGGGTCTGAATACCACCTAATTCCTGATCACTTGATCACTTGATCACTTGAATCCCGTTACTCATCGATTTGCTCGAGCGGGCGCCAGTAACATTTCCATTGGACCCTATCACGTGCCAATGTAGCCCAATGGCATCTGGTTGATTCAGGAATATGAAGAGCCTCAAACCGTTCCTTCAGGGTCTTAACAAGGAAGTCTGACCATCTTGTAGGTGGGCGGCCACGTGATCTTTTGACATCCCGTGGGATCCAGTCGGTAACGGCTCTAGTCCAGCGGTTGTCTCCAAATCGCATTACATGTCCAGCCCATCTGATTTTCGATGCCTTGGCAAACGAGACAGCGTCCCTGATTCTGGAATAGCGACGGAGGTCAGAACTCCGGATTCCTTCTCTCACTTGAGTGAGGCGTGATATTCCAAGCATAGCTCTTTCGATGCCTCTCTGGGAGACCCGAATAGCATTCTCATCCTGCTTTCGTAGGGCCCAGGTCTCTGAGGCGTATGTTAATGCAGGGAGAACGGTGGAGTCGAAGAGATGTGCCCGGAGCCGGAGGTTCTTTGTCCTTTTAGCTATTTCTTCGATGCCTTTGAAGGCATTCCATGCCGCTCTCTTCCTCCTGCGCAGCTCAGGTTTTAGGTCATTCATCATGTTGACTTCTCGACCTAGGTACACATAACTGCTGCATTCAGAGATGTTTGTTCCATTGAGAGAGAATGGGGCCTCTGGAACTAGTTCATTTCTCATGAACATAGTTTTCTTCAGATTCAGCTGTAGACCTACCTTTCCACATTCTCGGTCAAAGTCAGCCAGCATTTGTGCCGCTTGGCTAATGTTTGGTGTTATTAGAACGATGTCATCAGCGAAGCGGAGGTGGTGTAGTTGCCGACCATCTATCTTCACTCCCATTCCTTCCCATTCTAATTGTCTCATGATGTTCTCGAGGGTGGCACTGAAGAGTTTTGGTGAGATGGTATCACCCTGTCGAACCCCCTCTTTTTGACATCAATGATCACTTCTTTGTAGAATGGTGAGATCCTGGTGGTGAATCCATAATACAGCTCACGAAGGATCTTGATGTATTGGGTTTGAACACCCTGTTTGACTAGGGCTTCGATGACTGCTTCAGTTTCCACAGAATCAAAGGCTTTCTGTAAATCAATGAACGTGAGACACCTAATTCCTGAACCCTAGCATTGTGCTGGGGGACCCAGTTGACCTAGCATCACTGGGAGTTGCCCCAGGGTACCCTGGGAACTCCTTGGTGGCCTTTCCTACATAACATCACTTGATCACTTGACATCCTGTTATTCATCGATTTGCTCAAGTGGGCACCAGTAACATTTCCACTTGACCCTATCACGTGCCAGTGTAGCCCAATGGCATCTGGTTACTTCAGGAATACGAAGAGCCTCAAACCATTCATTCAGGGTCTTGACGAAGAGGTCTGACCACCTTGTAGGTGGGCATCACATAACATCACAAAGAAAAAAAATATAACAAGGAACAAGACAAAAAAAAGGGAAGTTCTATTTTGCCCCTTGTCTTTGAACTAAGTTCTAAAACAATGGTGTTGATTCAATGATAGGAGGAATTTGAAAGGAAAAGTGACTTCAGTAGAGAAAAAAATATCTTCACAAATATTTGTCATAAAGAACTAAATAGCTATGTTCTGGGCATTTTTACTTCACTTTACCTGCACAGCAAAACCCCTTTTTGGTTTTAGTAGTAGACAGATAAATACACATATCTTTCCTTTTCAAAAACCAGCTCCACCTAGTCATGTTCAAATCAGGTATTTAAGCACAAGACACTGGAATTAGAAGTGACAACATATGCAGTTCCATGTAGCATACAAAACCTCACCATGAATGCCCATAGTCAGAACATGAAAACTCCAAAGGAGGCAGAGCTAGGGGCTCGGGTTGGCTCAAGCGTAGCTGTGGCAAGCAGCACATTTTACACTGGAACGTGACAGGTGACAAGGTTATTGTCTGCAAGTTTTTACCCCAGGGGACAGAAGAGAGAGAAATGCGAAAGTATCTGAGCAAATAATAAACACCATGGGGTGTCTTCTTTTCCAAGCCAGCAATGGTGTTTCCAGTGCCCTGACCCATGAAAGGAGACCTTGGTAGTTCAATGCTCACCAAATGGTGGGCTTGGAATTCAGTATTGGAAAGTTATGGGGTAGAAGTAGAGACAGCATATAAGAGAAAATAAGGTACAAGATCTGGAAGAGGCCAGACTCTTTGGTTGTCGTTACCTTCAGTAGGGTTCCCAGCCTCTGTTGCTCCTTCCTGTTTTCTGGGTCACATCCCAGGCCTGCAAAGTCAATGGGGCACCCTATCAGACTCCAAGAATGGGGACAAGTGTCCTCTCAACTGTTTCTGCACATTCAATACAGGCGAGCAAATCCCCACCCAATTGACATGGAAAGGTGAGGGGAGACATTTGCCTTATGTTTCGTTAAAGTACATTTCAAGTCTCACTGTTTCAATGATCTTTCCCAAGTCTTTCATAGAGGACTTTTGAAGAATTCATCACATGAATATGCAAAAAATGCTTTCGGATTTTGATATATTTCTAAAACAGAAACTCTGATTCTTAGTGATGACCTGAAAATTACCATAGTTTTGCCATGCACTCTCTAAATGCAGTGAGGTGTTTATATCTCTAGGCACAGATTTCCCTTTTATAAAATAGAAATAGCAATACAATAATGCTGATACACTGACTCATCATCATTATTACCATGGGCTTAGTGTGAGGATTAAATAAATAAACTCAAATGTAGCCTATTGAACAATTGTTCCAGTCATTGGCTAAATAATTACAACTAGCTTAGTTATCACTATATTCATCATCATTGTTACATTCTGGGTAAATGTTTTAGTTATGCATTTGTGAGCTTTTATTTGCAGCAAAAAAATTATTTCGGTAAGTTGCTTTGGTTTCTTTTGCTTTCTGTTACTTTTAAAGTTACTTTCTATTAACAGGGGAAAAGCATGTAGAAGAAAAGAAAAAAAAAGTTTCTGGTGTCAGTGTAGAGGAAAACTTGACTTGGAAAAACCCTTTTATCTTTTTTGAAGACTTGTGGCTTTCTGCAGTTACAGTAGCCAGATGAAGCAAAGATGAAGCAAAGTCCCCTGATATTTTCTACTTGTAAGCCATATTTGCAGTAAACAAGAAAAGTCCCTTTATTGAAAATGAAAAAAAAAATCAAAGGGCAGAGCACATTTTTTTGAGTTTGCAATGGGTTAGACTAAGTAAATAATCATATCAGTTTTTATCACTGCAAGACAATAATAAAAGTCATCTCATAGTTTAAAAGGCTGAGTTTTAACATACAATCCCCTAGATGCTAAAAACAAACGTGGGCTCTGGGAGGGAGGCATTGTAGTATCATTAGGGGAGGAGAAAAATTACTTAGCATTCATAAATCTCTTTTAATAGTGCAGTTGTGTTCTATTAAATTTTATTGAATTAGTGGGGTCACATCCAGTTGTGCTTACCGCATGCTTCTGGCTCTGTGCTCAGGGATAACTCTTGGTGGTCCCAGGGATCCCACCAGGGTCAGCCATATGTAAGACAAGCGCATTGCCCTGTACTATTTATTTGACTTTGGCTTTGAATGTGTGTGTGTGTGTGTGTGTGTGTGTGTGTGTGTGTGTGTGTGCAGGGAACCTATTACTCCATATGGTACTCCAAGTCACCAGGAGTGATCCCTGAGCACAGAGCCATGAGTCATATCACAGAGGTTGAGCACAGCTGGGGAAAGAAAGAAGGGAATAAAGAGAGAGAGAAAGAAAGAAAGAAAGAAAGAAAGAAAGAAAGAAAGAAAGAAAGAAAGAAAGAAAGAAAGAAAGAAAGAAAGAAAGAAAGAAAGAAAGAAAGAAAGAAAGAAAAAGAAAGAAAGAAAGAAAGAAAGAAAGAAAGAAAGAAAGAAAGAAAGAAAGAAAGAAAGAGAGAAAGTGAGAAAGAGAGAAAGAGAGATAGAGAGAGAAAGAAAGAAAGAAGGAAGGAAGGAAGGAAGAAAGAAAGAAAGAAAGAAAGAGAGAGAGAGAGAACGAAACCCTGCATAAATTAAAAATGTGATTGCATATTTAGAAGATAATCATAATATTTTTCAAGTTCTTCATTTTGGCCTTCTTCACATCATAAAACAGAGGTATTTTTTTCAAAAAATATTTATCTACTAATGTGTTTACATAAGCCAGGGAAAATCTACACTTCACCTGCCAAGTGGATTAGAGGAGAAAACTCTACCTTCTACCAGTTTGAGAGAAAGCCCATGATAGTTTCAGGTACCTGGAACTTTCTAGCCTCAAAGAATCCCATGTACGGCGTGAACAGGAGATCCATGGGTAAGGTAACAAGACATCGGGCTGGCTCCCCGTGAGAATTCTTCAGAGGGCCCAAGTCTGCAAAAGATGCACTTAACTGTGTACCTCAGGATGAATTTGTGCACTTTTAAAAATTTTAAATTAAGTCTTAATAGTGCAACTAAAGCAGGCAGGAAAGCAAACTTAAGTATCTTTCCCTGTACTGTGGTCAAAATTAAGTCTCAAAGGAACAAAAACAATTTAGCCTTTTTCTCCCCCCTTATTGCGGGTTCTACTTTCATTTTTCTAAACAATTATTTTCTAATTCAGATGCTTAATAAGAACCTCCAGGTCAATATGATGAAAGACACTTTGTAAAACGAAGACCAAGCATTATGCCAAATTAAAGTTTGGTCCTTTGGCAATGAATAAACCATTTTCTATATAGAAGCCCATGGCTCTGACCCAGAGGCAAAGCAGAGGTTAATTTTTTTTCTGGTTCTTTTTTAATGAAATTTTTTTCTCTCTCCTTCTTTTTTCCTGCTAGTTGTCTTTGTGTCTCGAATTGAATGCAACCCACCGGACCTCTCTGCTGGTTTGCCTCCCCTTTCTGCATTGCACAACAGTCACGACTACACAAAGTGTGCTCTGTAAAGCTGCAATTGTGCGAGACTGGTGTTCGCTCCGAGTGTTGGTACAGTACATGTCATCTTGTTTAGGTCCCTGGCCTCCTTTTCTATCTTGGCTTTGAGAAACCTTGTTCAGCCGTTACAAGAGAGAACAAAATGCTCAGTAAAATGGGGGAAAGATTGCAGAGAAGTCTGTTTACCCAAGGCGCCTGGACTTGCAGCCAAAATAGCCTGACCAACGTTGTGGTTTAACTTTTCATAAAGCAGAAACCACAGGACAAAGCTCATGGGGGAACAATGGGAGAAATAATGTCGGTACCATCTCCTGCCTTTTATACTAGTCATACAAAAGAGGCCATTTCATGTAAAAAGACAAACTGAGTTCATAGAATCATATATTTTATCTTATGATTGGGTGACAATAATACAAACAGACTGGGGAAGAAAAGAATTTGTTTTTCAATAAACACAATATATGTGGAATTAAATCTTGGCAGTGGTATAATAAGGATGCGATCAGGTTTATGTGTGAGTCTTCTAGAAGCCCAATTACTTTAGGTTATTTTTAGATTATTGCTAATTAATAGAGGCTGTTAAGTTGTTGTGTATCTATAGTCCAGAAGCAAGCCTTTGAACCGGGTTTGTTTTCAATCTCAGAATAAAAGTATATTTTGCTTGAATTCAAGTCACTCTCATAATTCTAATTATGATTTTGAAGGTTTAATTTCTATCCTTTATTTGTGATGTTCTTGGTTGGTCTATCATATATTAACAGGAACATAATTGGAAATTGTCCATAGATCCTGTTGTTCTTAGAAATCTGTTTTAGTTCTTCAGCTGCCTTCCTAATTTACCATTCTGTTTGATCTTAGATCATTTTTGAAAAACATAAATTGGGAGGGTTTCTTTATTTTTATTTGATAACTTATTTATTTGTAGGTTTTGGGGCCACACTGAGCAAAGCTCAGCTCTGTGCTTAGGGATTACACTACAGGTCTGGCTCCTGGACCATATCCGTTGCTTGGGATCAAATACAGGTTGGCCACATGTAAGGTCAGTGCCCTGTGCTCTGTATTATTTCTCAACCTCCAAGGGTTCCTTTATTTTTGATTCCTAGTTTTGCATCATGAAGGTCTCTGGGCATTTCTTCCTTGTGCCCTGAATCTTGTTCTCTGAAGATGTAAAATGAAATCATGGCTAGCTGTCACAATCACTCATTTATTATGATATAATGGACTTATTTTAAACAACCAATAGACTTACTTAAACAAGCGCTTATTTTGAGTCCTCCTGGAGTAACCAGGAAACCCGGATCAAATAAATTAGCATCAATTTCTTATAATCTTAATGTTTCTTTACCTCTGTAAACTATGTGGACCTAGATAATAGTTTCATGTTCTATCTGAAAAAATAAACATGCCAAAGTGTTACCCAAAACTCATGCTTGCACCTGATTAAAAACAGCTAGGGGACTGGAGCATTTGCCTTACACACAGCCAACATGGGTTCAATCTCTGGAACCCATACAGGTCACCAAGCATTGCCAGGAGTGATCCTTGATAATGGAACCAGGAGCAAGCCGTGAGCACTGCCAGATGTGGCCCTAGAACAAAACCAAACTAAACAAATCAAACTTGGTGGGGGAAGTTGGGGATCACACACATTAGTGTTCATGGCTTACACATGTTCAAAAAGTCAGGCTGGAACTCAGGACAACAGCTAAGATTTGGAATCAACCCTAAATCTGTCCAGCGATGAATCAGTGAATCACAGAGATTTGGAATATATACACAATGGAACACTGCACAGCCATACAGAATGATGAAATCATGCAATTTGAAGCAACATGGATAGAACCAGAAGGATCAAGGGCATGGTTTTGCTCAGGCCCTGCTGTGCTGGAGACTACGAAGTTCTCGCTGGACAGGCTCTGGGGTCTCCAGGGGTAAACCCTGGTGATGCTCTGGGGACTGTGTCATACTGGAGCTTGAAATGGAGCCAGTAGCATACAAGGAAATTTGGATATTTAAAAGCATTCATTGTTTATTGGAGATGCAAATTTAACTGGGAATAATGCAATTTTATTTACTAAGCTGGCAACCTAATATATGATTTTTAATGATGGAAACTCATTTTGGGAATGGGAATATTGAGCCATAACCAGCTGTGCTAAGGGATCACTGCCGGCAGTTCTTAAGGAACATACGTGGTGTCACGGATTGAAGGAACCTGGGTTAGTGTGTGCAAAAGCTTTAGCCCTGGTACTATCTCTCCAGCCTCTAGTGGTTGAAAATCTTGCTCCAGCCTATGCTGTATTGTTATTCTACTGAAGCCCAGACTGAGAATGTGATTATCCAAGAAAAATAGTGACTTGGGTGAAAGTGGGTTGGGTATATACTGCTGTGGACCCAGTGCCCGGAAATCCTAAGGTGCCCCGGATCAAGCGCAGACCTCCTACAGGCAAAGCATATGCTTCAGCCCATTTGAACTACCTTCCCACCTCAGAATAGTGCTTCTTTTCTTTTCGTTCAAATTCAGACGGAAAATTTCAGTCTTGCTACTTACAGAAAACTGATTTCCATGAAAATCAATAAAAGGAAGAAGTGATTTAAACTCAATCTTTGAAAAATTGTTTCATTTCAGAAAAACCCCTAATGAATTTTTAAAGCCATAGCTATTTAGATGGAAAACAGTTTACTATTGGAGCGTTCTGGCCTTGCTACCAACTAGACACTCAGGATATGTAAGAACAGCCCATGCCTCAACTATTTTTAGTGTCTACCTCTGCAGTTTTGATGGAAAATTGTCTAAGAAGTCTTATGTGAATGCCTTCCGGATTTTCCTGGATCAATGAACAATATTTCTATTGTCTCATGGGTCTTGGAGAGCTTAAATTAAATAATTAAAGTAATTTTTATTAATATATCATAATTTGCAAGTTAGTCATAGTTGAGTTTTGCACATACTATGTTCCAGCAATGGCCATATCACGGGCTCAACTTCCCTCCACCAAAATCCCTAGGTTCTGCCCCATTCTGCCAGTACCCTCCAGCCTGCCTGTAGGAGAATGCTGGGTTTCCCAACAAAAAAAGTGTAACAGGACGGGGATCCCCTTCCAATTGGTGGCCAGGGGACAGAGAAAGACTAGAGAATAAGCTAAGTTTTAAAAAGCTTTTACTCACACAGGTTCTTGTATACACTCCAATAATAGGTAACCCCCAAACTTTAGGTTCCTTGCTGGGCTCTGGTCACTTGTAGGTTTAGAATCCCAGGCCAAGATGGTCGCTACCACATGCTTAGGCCCAAATGGGCAGAGAACAGAGAGGAGAATAGAGGCAGAGAGCACAAGCAGAGAGCGCAGACAAAAAGCACAGGTAGAAAAAGAAGGCAGAGGAAAAGAGTTACTGCTTTTATATCTCTACAGCTCTGACCAGGCCCACATCAACAGATCCAGTCAAGGCCAATTCTTTCAGATTTGCTTCTTCAAGGATCTCACCTGGTCCCATTGAAATGTTAATGTTGCCCCAGCCAAGGTCTGCCTTTGAAGTTTCCCTGCTATATTAACAGTTTTATATTAACTGAGTTAATATAAAAGCATGTATCTGTACCATAGATATTCTGCAGTCAGGTATATATTTCTCCAAGCCCTATGAGATCCTTGTCTTTAGGGTTGTCTTGGGTACTAGTCTTGAGAATTATTAGAGAGCCATGTTTGCTTGCTTGCTAGGAGGCAAATAGCATTTCTCTCTGATCTGATTATGGCTATATTATACTTAGAGATGCAACAGCCAGCTAAAATTACTGGTAAGATTTGTCCAGTCCCATGAAGATCGTGGTAGCACGAGAGAAAATATTTATACCAGCTAACATAGACTGCATGGTAAGCTATTCTGACACATAGAATTACAGATCCAAACTGTTTACCTGCCCTCTATCTACAAAGTGACCTGCAGGAGGTAACTCCAGGAAAGATGCAGAGGCTCTGAGCAGCTGTGTACTCCAACATCTGCCTTTTTGTTTTAATTTTATTAAAGCACCGTAACTTACAAAGTTATTCATAGTTGATTTTTAGACATACAATGTTCCAGTACCAATCCCATCAGTGTCAGCTTCCCTCCAGCAGCATTCCTAGGTTCCCCCTCAATACTCCCTCTCACCACATTCTGCTCCCCCCCATAGAGCTATAGTTTCTATAGCTTTCCCTCTTGAAAGCACCTTTTTTTAAATTCAGTTAAAGTTTGAGTCTCATGATTTCCGTGTGGCTTGGATATTTAGATTTTTCCTTTCTTAACACCACTAATGTACCTGAATGCCCTTGACATTGGTCCCTTTTACTTCTCATCTATCTCTTCTACCTTTTGTTCCAGAAATCACCATAGATTATATCCTAGAAATCCTATATAGATATTTCCTCAACATCAGTGAAATCATCTGAAAAGACAATATCCATCAAAATGACTAATTATGGAAGGCAAGGCAAAATAGTTTTACCAGTAAACAAATTAAAACATTTAGTATTGAAATAATACTAATGTTGCATAAACTTTATAAAGCCATTTCAAGAAATGAAATATAGTATAGTCTCTCATTAAATAGATATAAATTATGACTAGGTGGAAGTATTAAATTTTTCATTTAATCCTTGAAATTAGGGAGGATGTTGAGATGTGATAATGTTCTGTTTCTTAATCTAGATATTGGTTATTTTGAGGCATTTTGTGTGTGAAAATTCATCAAGTCATGTACATTATTTTGAGAAGTATTTTAATTCAATAAAAAGTAAAATAAAAAAAATAGGCAAATGAGCCATAAAGACCCCTTGTATTGCAGGCATTTTAGGTTTTTATGAGGCATCATAAACAGTCTGGAGGGAGAAGTTTATATTAGGGGTAACTCACTCACACTAAATGATAGAACATAGCCAGTGTTTTGTAATTGTATATACAGTGAAATACTATTCAGCTTTAATAAAGATGAAACCTTGCCCTTCACAGCAATGTATATAGGCCTCTGCTTGAGGGAATAAGTTAGATAGAAAAAAACAAGCACTGCATAATTTCACTCTCAAATGGTACATAAATAAAACAAACTAAAGAAACTCCTTTTGCCTATAAAATTTACTGGCAAAGCCAAATTTATAACCAAACCACAAAAGAAGGGAGAAGTGGGTTAATAAACTGGGCAAAAGAGACAGATTACATGGTAAAGGGTCAGTCAGTTGTCACTTGTCTTCCCGTTGTTCATCGATTTGCTCGAGCGGGCACCAGTAACATCTCCATTTGTTGGGAATGAGGTTCATTATTGTTACTGTTTTTGGCACATCGAATACACCATGGGTAGCTTGCCAGACTCTGCCGTGGCTCTGGGTTCATTTAGTGGTGAATTTTATTAATGATTTGGATTTGTAATATTGTATATCTAAAGTTTACAAAATGTTATAAACCAATATCACTTTGATGAATTTTTAAGTTGCAGAAATATGAGAAAAAGTTTTAGTTAAAGTAGTAGTAGGAAATGCAGATTACATAAAGAAACATTACCTACCAACTGGATATTTTTGTATATTTTAAAGATAATAGTGAATGCTGATGAATGTGGCATGAACATTTTGGATACATTTAGAGTGAGAATACGACTCTAATTCCTTTTGGAAAGTATTGTGGTGATGTGTAGTAGGAATGTAAAAATACTTTTTGCTCTAGCGATTATTTAGCGAATCAAAACCAAGGAAATAGTATGAGTTGCAGAGAAGCCTATGATCAAAGTTGTGTGTTAGAGCATCACTTAGAAAGGTAAGAGAAAAGACAGCCAAATACCTGACAAAATGATGAGTAAGAAAACCCTGACTGTTCAAACAATTCACACTGAAAAGAGGAAATGGAGACCTGATTATTTTAACAAAGACAGAGTACTGAGCAGGGAAAATGTCAGGGCACATTCTAGCTGCCATTGCTCCATTGGCAATATCTCTGTCTCCATCTTCCAAAGAGTTGATGCAATGCTGAGATGGTTCATGCCCATGATTTCTGAAGGATTTAGGCTCTGGGCTATTAGAAAAGTTGCCCTTTACAGTCATGATGCACCTGGCTTTGCAGTTTTCTATATCTACACTCCAATTTCATGTGTATAAAATAGTTTTCATTTATTATTTATGCTAAAATTATCTAATAACTAATGAATTGCCATGTTGATAACTAGATTAAATTATTACAAATTGATGCTTTTTGAGATATTATTATTATGAAAGTTTATGCTGGTTTTTGTTCATAGATTAGTGCCAACTGCCTTTCAGGAAAATATAATTTCTTCTGAAAAAGAGTTCCAAGGAAATTGCAAACAGAGCACTCTGTACCAGTTTATAAAATCAAGATCCCGTAGTTTGCGGTCACTAGACATGCAGACACTTTAACCCTTCTCACCCAACCCGTATCTCCCAAGGACCCTTAGACTCTCACCAATCTTGTCTTGATGGCCCATGGGATTTCTACTTCCAAGGGAAAATAAAGTTCTGGGACTCAAATAACTGCGACTTGGACAAGACAACATATTCAGAACTGTCAACAAAGCCTGGTGGCTAAAAGTCAGATTGCTTCATTTTATTTGGGACATATTATCTGGGTTTGAATCCTGACACCAGGGCTTTAACAGGTCATTGTGGGAAAATTTGTTTGAACCCTGTTTCCTCAAATGTTCCATGGTAGCAACCATCTTTGTGGCACTATTTGAAAGAGTTAATAGATAATCTGTGTGAGGATTTTCAGTATAATTAAAAGCATTATAGGTTTTTGCAATGGTGTTATAGTTCACAGAATCAGTGTACATAGTGATCCCACGGGCTTTTATCTATTGTTTTGTTTTCTTTTGGGCCATATCCAGAGGAGTGCAGCAAAATGGGTCATCTCCTCAGTACCTAGGAAATCATTCCTGTTGGGCTTTAGGGACCATAATGGAAACCAGGGATCAAATCTGGGTAGGTACACACAAAGCAAGCGCCCTACCCGCTATACTCTCTCTTCAGCTGCCACACATGCATTTGGTGTGATGTTCTTACCCAACCTCCACTAATTTTTTAACCCAAGGTCAAGGTTTGACATTATTTAGGGTAATGGGAGCCATTTACCCTAAACACTTCCCACCACGAAATGGACATTGGAGAAGGGACAGGTATTGGAGCATTGTATGACTGAAACCCAATCATGAACAACTTTGTAACTGTGTATCTCATATGATACAATTTAAAAATAAATTTTAAAAAAGGTTTTACGTTGTCTTATTTCCTTGTTTAGTCTCTCTATAGTCCCAGATTATTAAAATCATTTGGCATTTGATCTTTCCCCTCTGATTTACTTAGTTTAACACAATAACCTCCAGAGTCATCTATGTTACTGAGAACTGCCTGATTTCATCGTCTTATGATGTATAATATTCCATTGCACACACAATTTATTCCTCCACTGTTGGACATTTGGGCTGTTCTTGTGTCCTGGATGTTATACTAAGTGCTTTATAGACTTGAGTACTCAGTTCATTTTTATTTCACTCCACTGTATCTCAGACTCAAAAATAATGAAGACCACCTTCTTTCAAGGTGGCACAGGCTTCCCCCCTTTCATTTAACTCACCAGATTCCTTTCACAAATCCTTACGTCTTATAGGATATCTCCTCTTTTATGCCAAATTTCAGAAGCTGGGTCTTATGAACTCTAAATATTTAAACATCAAAGAGGTTGCTTTGGGTCTCCTTTTAAAGTAATTTTGGGAAATAACCTTCACCCTAGCACATTCCAAGAAAGTAATTTTCCAACAGTATTCTGTGAATCATTCATTAAGATAAACTACTTCTGATCAAATATATTTTCAAATAACTACCACCATCCCCCTCTTGGTAGCTCTGATACATACTAACATAAAAATCTTGAAAAGAACATGATTTAAGGAAACCTGTTGGATTTTATCTCACATTGTATTTCTACCATATATGTTCTTATATACCATTTGCCTATGAAAATCTTGGATCTTATGGAAAACATTAGGAAAACATATTGGCTAAAAGGTTGCCAAAAACAGCAATAAATAATGTGACTGAAAAAGCTCTTATTCCACTTCCCTAATTTCTTAAGAGATATGTTTATGTTCCCTAGTTTGTTTTGGCCATAGTTCAGTTTGTTAAGTGATCTGATGTGGTTGAGTGACTGAGACTTTGCAAGGTCTGGGTTTTCAGGGTCTGTTACACATAGGTGTGTGCTTTTAAAAATTGTCATATACTTAGTAAACACAAATAAATAGAATTGTATTTTTTCAGAAAAAGATGTCTTTCTAAGAAAATAAATCATTCAACTCCACTATACACCAATATGTTCCTCCACTCTCTTTTCTCTCTCTCTCTCTATTTCTGGAATAATCTAATCTAGAATTTATTCCCACAGGATTGGAGAAGACAAAAATAGCCTTCATCCCACTTTCTCTCTTTCTCTTGACCTTCCTCTGTCCCTGAATGGCTTTTAGGGCTTCTGGTGCTCCCCCAACATTGATTCTGGTCTATATAGAAAGTGATCATCCTCCTTCTAAAATGCTAAAATCTAGCATGCACCTTTGGTGTGAGTCCCTAGAGAGTGAAGTGGAGTCAGTCTTCAATAAAGTGTGGCACCTTCATGTCAACAGTGGCCATGGCGGTATGGAGAGATCACTCTACCACCTATTATCCTGCTCAGCTTCTGCCTTGAGCTCTGTACCCACACGTCCACATCTAAATCTCCTGCATGATCTACTTTGCAAGACTGGCCAGAAGCAAGTTTTAACTACTGCTTAAATGGCCTTTCATTCAAATATGCCTTGTATGGTAGTTCTGTCTACACTGTTGCTGAGTCATATGTGCCTGTGTGTGTGTCTGTGCAATGCAGGCAGCAGCTGCATATCTACATGCATGTGCATTCAATACCTCCCCTGGGAAGGGCTGAATCAAATGGGCAGAGCACAACATTTTACCATGCTCTGGTTTTTATTGTTTCTCCAGATTGACTGAAATAAAATCTCAAGAGTCCCCACAGTATTGAACCACCACTCCAAAATCAGCCAAGGTTTGGAACATAAAGAGCATGAAAAAACCAGCATGTAGGCAATCTAGGGTAAGTAATTCTTCTTAGCAGCATGACTGCGTCTCTGCTTAGCATCTAAACAAGTTCATTTGGAAGCAAGGACTTCTAGAAAGAAACGACGTTCATCTCAGCATCCTGTCGACTCATAGGGAGAGATGCCCTTTAGCCAGGGAGAAACAGTAAATTGTATTTGAAATCCACCTCTGCTGAAGAGGAAAAATCCTTCTCTTCTCCCAGAGGGACTATTTTATTGTCCAGTAACTTTATCCAACATTAACTGTCCAACTTCAGAGGTCACTTTTTTCCTAGTGTCAGTATCTGTAAGCTTGGGGAAGGATTTTGCTAATTATTTGAGGAATGGTTTAATTAAACAGAAGTCCACATAGAGAAACTTGCATCTTACTAATGTGAAACTTCTAGGAACTGATCTCAGCAGCATCTAAATGAGACGAATCAGCTAAATTGATCCTGCTCCGTAGAAATGATGCTTCATCAGGACCCAATCAATGGCAGATTGAAGCATGATATGAGGCAGGCGGAAGAAATCAGTCAGACACTATTTCTAGGATGAGAGTCAGACCTCAAGCAGCAAAATGTCCCATTTCCTCTTGACTTTGTTACCCCCATAAACACTTTTGAAAATTGGTTCAAAGACCACACGTTCTTTAGAGTTGAGAGTTAGATGCAGAGAATTCCAAAAGGAAGAGTCATAGGGCTTTGTGACCTAAATACTGCCATCTGCGCTCTCATCTTTCCAGTCAGCATTTGATCTTTGATTGATAATTAGTCAAATGATAAGAGAGGACTGACTAGATGGTCGACACTGAGCTAGATGTTTTAGAAAATCAATTTTGTATCATCGATCTTAAAATTTAACTTTAGTATATAATGTAATAGATTGCCTTGGCATGAATGTCAATGGCCACGATTTTTTGTGTGATCAAGACAAAATAAAACTCCCATCTTTAAAACTGTGCCTTCCACATAGGATCAGGGAGAAGATTAAATGTGACATTTAAAAAAAAATCATTCCGCTATTTTAATGTAGCAACACTTGCTCTCGTTGACATTTTTTCTATACAAAAGGTTTAAGAAAAAAGTGTCCTGTTGAAGATCTCCCGATAATGAGGCAGAGGTGAGTCCAAAATCAGATTTACTAAAATCCAAAGTCTGTGCATCTAAAAGATACACATGACAACCCTTTAATGTATGTTCTGTAATCCATAGTCTGGAGGGGAAGGAAAAGAGAAAGAGAAAGGGAAAGAAATAAAGAACCTGCCATGGAGGAGGGCTGGGGGGAGGGGTGGAGGGAACCAGGGACGTTGGTGATGGGAGATGGGCACTGGTGGCGGGATGGGTGCTGGAACACCGTATGACCAAAACCCAAATATGAACTTTTTAATTGTATATATTTGTAATTGTAAAAATAAAAAAGGGAAAAAAAAGAAATAAATGGGACCAAAGGAAGTAAAAAAAATAAAATAAAATTTACTCTTTTTTATTAAAAAAAAACAAAAAAAAACAACAAAGTCTATGCATCTTAAACCCTGTCATATGGCCATGAGGAAAACTGAATTACTAATATGATTTATATGATCTTTAAGGAGAAATCTCCAAAATGGAACCCACCATTTCTTTTTAAAAAAATAGAGCAGATAATGAGCATTGTTTTATGCACTGACCATAAGGAGGATGCTAGTCTCTGAAGAGAATCGGTCACTGAAGACACTCATAATACTGTCTCTATCTCCCTCTGACCCCACACTATCAGTCTGGAGTCTAGGGAATATTTTGCCTTTCGTTTTCTTACATCACTGACAGTTGATTTTATATATACTTCTAGAACCTCATCTCCCATTTCATAAAAATTAACTACATGTAATATATTATATATTACATATATACATATATGTGTCATATTTGATATATTTGAGACAGACCCGGCTCTCACTGTGGCTCTCACTGTTACCAGCCGCTCATGAGGCGCCCGGGAGGGATGGCAGGTTCTAGCCCTGGCCCACCACCCCAGCAGAGCCTCACAACAAGCCAGACGACCCCCACTCCATGAGGACCTCCATTTTCCACATCCGGACTTCCCCCTCATCAGAACTCCACCCAGCAGACCAGCCTATCACAGCCTGGCTTATCGAGATCCACCCTGCTGCAAGTTTTTTTTTTTTTTTTTTTTTTTTTGCTTTTTGGGTCACACCCAGCAATGTTCAGGGGCTGCTCCTGGCTCTGCACTGAGAATTACTCCTGGCCCCGTGCTCAGGGGACCATATGGGATGCTGGGGATTGAGCCTGGGTTGGCTGCAGACAAGGCAAATGCCCTATCGGCTGGACTATCACTCCGACCCCAGAAAAGATCTTTTTTTTTTTTTTTTTTTTTTTTTTTTGGGTCACACCTGGCAATGCTCAGGGGTTACTCCTGGCTCTGCACTCAGGAATTACTCCTGGCGGTGCTCAGGGGACCATATGGGATGCCGGGGATCGAACCCGGGCCGGCACAGGCCGGCCGCGTGCAAGGCAAACGCCCTACCCGCTGGGCTATCGCTCCGGCCCGCTGCAGTCTTTTTTAATCCGGCCCAGGTATGCTGATCCAGAGACAGACCTGGGGCAGAGCTGCTACTGGCTCTCACTGTGCCCAGCCGCTCAGGAGGTGCCCGGGAGGGAGGGCAGGTTCTAGCCCTGGCCCACCACCCCAGCAGAGCCTCACAACAAGCCAGGCGACCCCCCACTCCATGAGGACCTCCATTTTCCACATCCGGACTTCCCTCGTCAGAGCTCCACCCAGCAGACCAGCCTATCACAGCCCGGCTCGCTCAGTCACTTGCGTTCGTGTGGTTCATCAATAAATGCTGGACTTTGAGATAACTACAAGAGTATGCTACCTGCACGGCAGAGCCTGGCAAGCTACCAGTGTCGTATTTGATATGCCAGATACCAGTAACAATTATAAACCTCATCCCCATGACCTGATGGAATGGTTTGAGGCTCTTTATGTTCCTGGAGCAAGCAGGTGTCCTTGGGCTCTACTTGCATGAGACAGGTCATATGGAGATGTTACTGGTGCCTGCTCAAGCAAATCGATGATGAACGGGAAGACAGTGATACAGTGATTTGATATGCCAAATACCAGTAACAATTATAGACCTCATTCCCATGACCTGAGGAATGGTTTGAGGCTCTTCATGTTCCTGGAGCGAGCAGATGCCCTTGGGCTACACTAGCATGTGACAGGACTTATGGAGATGTTACTGGTGCCCACTTGAGCTAATTAATGAACAATGGGAAGACAAGTGATACAAGGGATATATGTGTGTGTGTGTGTGTGTGTGTGTGTGTGTGTGTGTGTGTGGTGTGGTGTGTATATAAAACACTCTTTTCCCCTGGGCAATATTTCCTTCAAAAGAAATTTTGTGACCATATAATATTTGAATTTTCTACATCTGGCGTAGACCCTTAAATATAACAAATTCAGAACAAACCATGTTGGATGAATAAAAGAATTCTCTTACTTTCATAGAAATATTGGGCATAGGGTACATGACACCTCTCTAGACCCTCAGGGGCACCAATGTAAGCAGCCATTGTTGTAGAAAAATTAAATATTAGCAATATTTTGCATTTAGTCAAGCTTATAATATTTTTTGGTTTCAGGCTTCATGGAACTTATGGAGGCTATTTCCCAGCTATATTCTAAGCTCTTGGGGAAAGGGAACCACTATTTTACTCTATGTAACGCTTATCACAGGAATAATCTTACATTTTGTCACATTGAATTTAATTACTGCTTCAGGTGGAGAAATAGGTAATATGTGCTTATAAATATACCAACAAATGTGAAGCATTAGCATATAAAGATGAAAAATGCCCAGCATTAAAGGAAGTTTGTGGCAATGGGGCTCTTAAACTTAGAAAAGTACATTATCTTCTGATAAGACCAGAAGGAATGTTTTCCGCATCATATACTCAGGTGTGTGTATTTTCTTCTTGCAAAAATAAACCTGCCAGTTGAAGCTATGGATTGAAATGTCAAAGATAACGGTGCATCTGGAGGTCTGAAGAAAGTCAATGGAAGCAGTGAACACAGTCTCAGAATCATGTAACAAAGCCAACTAATGAAGTATTTCCTTCAGTCGTTCTTTACAAAATTTATGGGGGAAGAAAACCATGTCGAGTAAGCCTGCTATGGGTCTGGTTTTAAATCAAGGCCTGCAGGCTCAGCTTTGACAAAACCAAATCAGATCACTGTGCTGAGGCTCTCATAAACTGAAGAAGTTTGTACAATGCAGTCAACAGCTTGGGCTCCATAGCTCATCTTCTGAGGGTGCTGTTTCCAAGATATAGGGTTAGTTGAATTCTAGCTCCACAATGAGTGAGCCTAAGTCCTTGTGCAAGAAATATGAGCATTTCTTGTCACCAGTCTCCATTTTCCCACCTATTCTTTGGAGAAAAATAGAATGGATGTCTATTCTGAATATTCAATGAGATATATAGGAAAAATTTAGCGGAGCTCCCACTAAAATATATAAAAACTTCATAAATTTTAGCTCTGTTAATAAAGCCAATGCCCTTTAAGTAGCAAGAATCAGACACTCTAGTTAGCATTTTGGGTATTTTGTTTGATTACTCTGATTCTCTCATCCCAGTGAAGTAGATATTATTTTGCTGCATTTAATGGGTGATAATACAAAGATTTGGAGAATTGAAGTAACTTAATCATGGCTTTATAGTAATTGAAGGAAGACAAGGTTTGAATCTATATCCCCAAGTCACACTTTCAGCTATTCAGTTTTATTTCATTAATGCATTAATTCAAAGGACACAAACCCATTTCCATTTTCAAACTACTTACTAGGGAAATGAGTTGAGATATCTTAGTTCATATTTATGCTTTGCTTTCCCACACAATCTTCATTATCTCTTTCTTCATATTCATTTAATCTAATTTTATGTTGATGATAGGCAAATTTCCCTTCTCAACATGTAAACTAATTTCTTTGAGCAAAGTTTCATACATTGATTCTTTTCCTCAATTGCTTTGCAGATGGAATCTCAGGTCTTGGTACATACTAATGACTGAGAAAATTGGCTATTGCTATAATGAAGAGGGGATGATGTTGACAATAACAATGATAATGGCAACGATGATGATGTCTTTGTCTTTCATGCTTCTTTTTTAGATATATACCTGAACAATATTTATATATTTCTAGTTCTAAAATAAATTTCTATTTATTACTCTCAAAATGTACATGCATTTGAAATGAACTGCTATACTTATCAGTGTAGATATCCTGTTATAAACCTGTGTCCCATTATATGTGATTCGGCAGGTCTCATTGATGGCGAGAGCCTTCTTGACTGTAATATCATGATCTTAGGTTCATATATTTACTGATTAAAATGGTCACATCTTTTAAGGAGCACAGACCTTCCAGTTCATGTGCGAATTCAATACTTTTTTCTAAAAAGAACCAAGACTTTTGTGCATGCATTAGATCGAGGCTTGAGATCTTTTTTATTTTACACATAACTGTCTAGGTTTTCAAGCACCACTTAAAGAAGTTTTCCTTGCACCACATCATATTTCTTGCTACCTTATCAAAGATTAAATGATCGTATATTTGGGGCCGGAGTGATAGCCCAGCGGGCTATCACTTTGCCTGCATGGCCGGCCCATGCAGGCCCAGGTTCAATCCCTGGCATCCCATATGGTCCCCTGAGCACCGCCAGGAGTAATTCCTGAGTGCAGAGCCAGGAGAAACCCCTGAGCATTGCCGGGTGTGACCCAAAAAGCAAAAAAAAAATATCGTATATTTGAGGATCTGTGTAAGGATAGTCAACTCTGTTCCATTGGTGTGTGGGTCTGTCTTTATTCCAATACCATGTTGCTTTAGTCACTACCACTTTGTACAGTCTGAAGTTAGGGAAGATGATGCCTCCAACCTTCTTTTCCTGAAGAATTGCTTTAGTAATTTGTGGAGGTTTATTGTTTCATATGAATTATAGGAGTGTTTAATCAATTTGCATATAAGAAAGCTATGGACTTTTGGGTATTGATTTTATGCCTACTACTCTACTATACAAATCTATTGTTTCCCATTTTTTGTAGAGACTTTAAAGATTTCAACATTAGACTAAATCCATAAGTTTCATGGAAGGAAACAGGCAAATCCGCATGACATTGGAGGTTAAGGTGAAACATCACTGAAGCAAAGATAAACAAATGGGACTACATTAAGAAGCTTCTGCACCTCAAAAGAAACAGTGACCAAGATACAAAACAGCTTATGAAATAGGAATAGTAATTCAGCCAATACCCATCTGATAAGTGGTGGATATCAAGGATATACAAGGCACTAGTAGAACTTTAAAAAGAAAATGCATCCAACTACATCATAAAATGATGAAAAGAAATGAACACATACCTCCTCAAAGAATAAATTCAAATGGCCAAAAGGAACATGAAAAATGCTCTCCATCATTAATAAACATGGAGGTGCAAATCAAACCAATAATGAGATAAAATCTCACACCACAGAGATTGGCAAATATACAAAAGAACAAGAGCAACTAGATTTTGACCAGATGCAGGGTAAAAGGGACTCTCATTCATTGCTGGTTAGAATGCCTCTTGGCCCAGCCTTTTGAAAGGTAATATGGGCATGCCTCCAAACACTAGCAATTGAGCTCCCATTTAACCCAGCAGTACTACTTGTGGAAATATACCCTGGGGGTCCAAAACCACATAGCAGAAGTACCATCTGCACTTCTATGTTCATTGCAGCACTACTCACAGTAGCCAAAATCAACCTGAGAAAAAACCTGAGGGTTGGGGCCGGGGCGATAGCCCAGCGGGTAGGGCCTGGCCGCCCACGAATCCCGGCATCCCATATGGTCCCCGAGCACCGCCAGGAGGATTCCTGAGTGCAGAGCCAGGAGAAACCCTGAGCATCGCCCGTGGACGCAAACCAAAAAAAAAAAAAAAAAAAACCCTGGAGAAATCATGAAATCCTACAAAAAAAAAAATAATATAAAGCAGGTAGAAAAAATGAAGTCATGAAATTTACCTATAAGTGGATGGGCATGGAAAGTAGCATGCTGAGTGAAATGAGTCAGGAGAGGGACAGATATAGAATGGCTGCATTCATCTATGTTATGTAAATATATGTGTATGTATACATATATATTTACATAACACAAACATATGTGTGTGGTATGAGACTAATATCCAAGGCTAGGAAAACAGGGGCCAGGAGGACGGGTCAGTGGTTTGAATCTGCCACAATGTGTGGGAAAGAGGGTCGGTAAGAAAGAGAAGGGACCAGTATGACAACAATAGTTGGAAATGATCATTCTAGACCAGAACTGAGTGTTGAAAGTAACAGGATCTATCTGATAATCAGTCAGTTATCTGTATTGCGAACTACAATGCCCAAAAGAAGAGAGTGAGAGAGAGGGGAGAGAGAGAGAGAGAGAGAGAGAGAGAGAGAGAGAGAGAGAGGAGAGAGAAGGAAAGTACCTGGGGAAGTCAGGCTAGGGGAGAAGCATGTTTGGGGGTGGAGGGAAGGAAACTGGGGGCACTGATGGTGAGAAATGTACCAAGATAGAGGGATGGGTACTGAAACATTGTATGATTGAAACCCAATCATGGACAGCTTTGTAATGGTCCTGGTGATGCAATTAAAATTTTTTAAATAAAATTAAAATGACCAAACCCTGCTGATGAAGAATAGTAAAATAACATATTATGAACTAAACTAAAGCAAGTAAATCATTCGTGTATTTAGTCATGCTTACCTAAGCCTGGACAATACAATAGTTGGATAATCACTAGGTAATTTTATGCTTCTGAAAATCAAGATTTTGCCCGCTTGTCCTCTCTGTTTGTGGTGGGTTAAAATCAAAAACTCTAGTCCAAAATTTGTACACTAGTTATAGTAGAATGTTTGTCCTGTCTGCAATCCAGTGAAGTTCTGATAATTTCTTCTTTTATAGCTCCTTTGACTTGGAACCACAGTGACTCCAACAGTGGTCCTGTTCTAATGCAATAAATTTCCCTAGAAGAAATCTTCTGCTCCTCACAACTATTGCCAAAAATAACCCATCCTAATTTTTCTACCCGCTAGATGAGATTTTTAAATATCATTTTAATTACCATTAATTTTGGGCTTGATTACTGAACACTGCCTGCACACATATAAACAAGTGCATGCACACACACACAAGACAAGGAGCTTCAGATCTGGGAGACAAATCAATAGTGCATGAAATATTATAGAATAAGTAAATAGAAACAGAAGGACATATGTAATTTCTCATCCTTAAGGGGTATGCACATGTGTGGGTATAAATATAAATGCTTATAAACAACTATGCATTGCAATTGAATCATAAACGACTTTTGTGCTTTGAGTAGGGACTATATACATTTATTTTGGGAGATAAGAGGAAAACAAAGAAATTATTACACATGTTGCAAAATAATGTGGGAAATTTTATGATCTTATTCTCTATGGTGGAAGTTTTCAAACACTAATAGATAAAAATAGTTTGAAAATGTTTAGCAACACATCAGAAAGCTGTAAGTTCAAAAGGCTGAAAATTGAGAGCTGGTGCAGAAACCGTGACCTAAGTGGCAAACGTTGCTTTGCTACCAACTCCAGGACACTGGCTTGGAATTTTCTCTTAAGGTCTCTATTTTGTTCTTCAATTTTTGGAGTGCTTATTTGGGTCATCAGGTAAAATGTATAGTGTACAAGATAGACCATATTGGAAAATCCAGAAGCAAAACTAAAAGTCTAGTCAATATTTTAAAACATGAATTAGTCATTCAAATGTAAGGTAGGAAGTAAGGTATTAAAATTTGTGAATAAGCTAAGTCTTTTAACTTTAAAGATGTCCTAATCTATTATAGTAGATTTAAAAAAGAGAATTGAATTAAATTCTCAATTTCTAATATTTATAGTAGTTAATTGAATTAAATTCTCGATTTAAAGTCAATTCATTTAATTGAGTTAAGTGAATGAATGATGGTTGAGTATTTGAATGGATAGAAAGAATAGAGGTAAGGAGTTTTGGTTTCTGAGTAAGTGTTAAAGTCATCAAGCGAAAATTAGTGATGGTCAGAAAGTCTTCAGGATAATATAGTGAAAGACAATAGTTATAAAGAGAATAATGTTGATGCGATTATATTTTACAGAATTCTCAATTCTCTTTTTTGTCTATTGAACTTGCCAACATGCCTCGTTCATTATTTATATTGTATGGGATACATGGGATATCCCTTATTCATGAACGAATTCAGAAACTCAAAGGGCTTGTCTAAAGTTTCATAGTCCCCAAGCCAACTCCATATTAGCTGTGACATATTCCATTGCAATGTCATTCAGAAAAATCACGAAGTTCTCTGCCAATATCATTCTGTTTCCTAATGAACTAAATTTATCTGTTCAGTACCCAGAAGTTATTGGCCTCTTTCAAGGATATCCTTACAAAATATTTCTAAGAGTTTTAGATTTTTTCCTGGAATTTTCTTTTAAAAGAACATGATGTAATAAGCAAATTCTAAAGTCAATATTAGCCTTCATTGGGCCTACAATCTGAATTTTATCAAATCAATCAATCTCTTGAACTCATACCCTGCTAGTTAATAATTAAGTACCTCCCACATAACCTCCATAGACAAGTTTATTTTTATTGCTCAATAATGAACATCCAGGGACAGAGGCTTATAAATGTGTAACCTCGTCTCTCCAGGGAAAGCTAGTACTACAGGTTTATTAGAGATCAATCAATTCAGGTTCCTCAAATACTCAACAAGATGTTTGTGAGTTTTTTCAAGCTCTCAAAGATGGTTGAGAGATTCTATTAACCCAAATGTTGTCTGTTTTGCATTTGATGTATATCTTCTAATCCCTATATATAAAACCATAAAATAGAACCCATTGGTGATTTTTTACACTCTAATTTTATATATGAGCAAACAAGACAGAAAATAATTAAATGATAGTTTGATTTCACAAGAGCAGTGAAGAAAAGAACTTAAACCTAGTTTCCCCATTCCCTCTCTAAATATTTTGCAGAAGACAGTGTTTTCCTAGGTATAGACAAGGGATTCCTTCATATGTTTTTGCTTCCCATTCTGGAATTACTTATCATGGAACAGGAAAGTCTAATCAGAGACTTTTTTTTCACATAGGTTTGAGTGGTTCATACCTGTTCAGGTTGAGTGTCATTACAAGATGACATTCAATTTCCATATATATATATATGGAAAAAACATATATGATATATATATATATATCACACTGTATCACACTGTCCTCCCGTTCATCATCGATTTGCTCGAGCGGGCCCCAGTAACATCTCCATATGTCCTGTCTCATGCTAGTAGAGCCCAAGGCATCTGCTTGATCCAGGAACATAAAGAGCCTCAATCTATTCTGGAATGAGGTCTATAATTGTTACTGGTATTTGGCATATATATCAAATACAACACGGGTAGCTTGCCAGGCTCTGCCGTGCAGGTAGCATACTCTTGTAGGCATCTCTAAGTCCAGCATTTATTGATGAACCGCGGGGCCGCAAGCAGCCGCACGAGCCGGGCGCCAATAGGCTGGTCTGCTGGGTGGAGGTCTGACGAGAGAGAAGTCCGGATGTGGAAAATGGAGGCCCTCATGGAGTGGGGGGTCGACTGGCTCGTTGCGGAGGCTCTGCTGGGGTGGTGGGCCAGGGCTAGAACCCACCATCCCTCCCGGGTGCCTCGTGAGCAGCTGGTCACAGGGAGAGCCAGTAGCAGCTCTGCCCCATGTCTGCGAAGTCTCTGGACCGGCATACCTGAGCCGGATTTAAGAAAGACTGCTGCAGGGTGCAACTCGATGAGCCAGGCGCTGATAGGCTGGTCTGCTGGGTGGAGGTCTGACGAGAGAGAAGTCCGGATGTGGAAAATGGAGGCCCTCATGGAGTGGGGGGGTTGTCTGGCTCCTTGCGAGGCTCTGCTGCGATGGTGGGCCAGGGCTAGAACCCACCATCCCTCCCAGGCACCTTGTGAGCGGCTGGTCACAGGGAGTGCCAGTAGCAGCTCTGCCCCATGTCTCTATATTATATATATATATATATATATATATATATATATATATATATATATATATATATATATATCAGACTCTTAAAGTGGGAAATAGCCTAAGGTATTAAGTAACTTTTATTTGCTCCATACCCCTTGCTATATTTCTTACATGAGTATCTCCCATTAAGTAGTGATCCCCTCTTCAAAGTCCTCTTTCTGGGATTCTTTTCATGTGCCAAGAGGAGACAAACACTGGTGGGCAACTCTTGCTTCTCACTTTTTCTGCTTATGATTATTTATTATGGCAGATCTTTTATTCTTTGATCTGAGCTTGATTATCTCTTATCATATCCTATCTGATTAGCTCTCTATAAGAAGTCTATTAGTAGCCTTTCTTTGTAGATATTTGTCTAGTCTAGGTATCTACAGATTTGGAAACAAATAGCAACAGATGAGGTATTTGAGTAATGAGGAGCTCTCCATTTACATTTCCAAATGTGTAAGGCAAAGCAATTAGTCTATTGATCCCATGGCAAGAAAATAATTACTCTAGACTAAAGGTTAGCATTCTTGATTTCAAATCATTGGCTATTTCTAGAATAACACTGCCTCTATTGGCTAATAAAATCCACTGTCCCCACTTGTTGAATATTTATTGTATTTTAGGCATTATATTTAGTATACTATTCACATTATCTGATTTCATCACCATTAAACTCTTATGAATTATTATCATAATTTTTTTCACACATAAGGAAACTCAGAAATGCCTAGTGATAAAGCCTGTAGCTGTATTTAGATTAATGGCACCTACATTCTTAATTACTGCATTTAAGAAAACAGACTGGAAAGAACAAAAGGTTCTGTGTAGGTGAAAAGGTGTCCAAATAATCAAGTTCAATGTTTATTTGAGAGTCACGTACCAAGCATTGTTTGAAATATTTTACATGAACTAAGGGACACATTTCTCTGAGCAATGCATGAACCCCTTTAATTGACCGGAAATGGAGGCACAAGGTTAAATTTCTTGCCTCAGGTTGTATAGCTTCAAATTCAGAAAATTTATTTCTTTTTTTTAAATTTTTGATTGAGACATCATAATTTATAAAATTATCCATAGTTGAGTGCTGGGTTATAGGTTCTAATTATTTTGGGTTTAACTTTGGGTTTTCCTTTCTCCTCCCTCAGGGAGTTTAGGTTAGTTGAATTACACCCATCCCAATGGTCCTGGAGGCACACCCTATCCCAGGGGCACACACAGTCCTCTGGGTTTAAATTTAGCCCCTTTGTGTCATTCTTTCCTTATATGCCCCTCAAGGTGTTGCAGGTGTGGCTGCAGTGCCCAGCTGTGTCAGCAGGTGGCAGATAGGAGACAGGCTTGTCTACACCCAGGGCTCTGCCCGTGGGCCCTGGATAGTTGATAGTCTGACATAGAAAAAGACTTGGCCCCTTGGGATGAACTCAGAGCCACAGCAGAGCCTGGCAAACTACCTGTGGTTTATTCGATATGCCAAAAACAGTGACAATAATGGATCTCATTCCCATCGAATGGAGACATTACTGGTGCCCATTTGAGCAAATTGATGAACAATGGGAAGACAGGAGACAGGTGACAGGTGACACAAATATTTCCTAATCAGACACAATAACTTACAAAGTCAAACCTTCCGGTTTTGAATTTTGTACATGTAAGTGAAATATTGCTTCTCTCTTTATGCCATTTGCATATTTTTTGTGTATTGATAGACACAGGAAGGCAGTTATTGCTATGTTTCTTTGTAACATAGTAGTTAATTGACTGTGAAATATTTATTCCTGGGCATCCATCTCCCATTCTTCCACCTCTGTGTTGGCAGGCATGGCTGTGAGCTTCAGCCACCAGAGCCAGCAACCCCAGAAGAGAGACACTCCAGACCCACAGTTGTGCTGGTGTGTGACTTTTCTTAGACAATAATGGAAGTTAGGACCAGGACCTTCCAAGAATCTTTCACATTTATACAATGGCTAGTTGATTCTTCACAGGGCAGAGCTGCTACCAGCTCTCATTGTGCTCAGCTGATCATGAGGTGATTGGGAGGGAAGGCGAGTTCTAGCCTTGGTGTGCTATCTAGAACCTCCCAAGAAGTCAGAGGAACCCCACATCATGAAGACCACCATTTTCAACATCCGCACTCCACAGCTCATCATAGCTCCACCCAAGAGAAAAGCCGATCTCTCCCCTTGGTTCATCAGCAAATTCACGAGATGAGGGCCTACTACTGAGAGTATACTACCCACATGGCAGAACCTGGCAAGCTATCTATGTTGTATTTGATATGCCAAAAACCAGTAACAATTATAGACCTCATTCCCATGACCTGAAGGAATGGTATGAGGCTCTTCATGTTACTGTAGTGAGCACGTGCCCTTGGGCTACACTAGCATGAGACAGGACATATGGGGATATTACTGGTGCCCACTCAAGCAAATCGATGAACAACGGGAAGACAAGTGACAAGTGATCCATCATCTTTACCTGAGTTAAGCCTCAGTTGGGCTTAGTTGATCTTAGTTTCTTAAACCCCAAAGTTGAGTTTTGCTGAGGGATTTGGATGGATCCAGGAAAAGCCATAATAAAGTTACCCTGGCTTTGATGATAGATAGCCTAAGTGCCATAAGAAGTATAATAAGTCAAGAGCATGTTCGTGAAATAAAGTCTGTTATGATAAAAAATAAGCAGTTGTTGGGGTTAGGAAAAATGAACTTAGCCTGAGGACCATAATCTGGGAAATATAGCAAGTCCAGAGAGACTTTCTTAAGTTTAATACAGGGTGTTGATAAAAGTCTATATCTCTTACTATGTTTATATAAAATGACTAGAAATATTATTAAAAAGTAAATTAAATATTTTTTAAACAGATTACTGGTAAAGGAAATGGGAAAGCAATATGCCTCTAAATGGAATCCTGCTCTTGAACAGATCTCCTAGGAGAAATCTAGAGTGCTCTAGCCCATAGATGGAATTCTGTCTTTGGGTGGATCTCCTAGAAGATTAACCCCCGAAGGGGGGGCTTTACATCTATTCATTGTTTATGTAAAGTTCAACCACACCTATGTGTAACTGCTATCCCCAACCCATTATGATTTATCTATAATTATCTGGGATAAATTTGAATGAACAGCCACTGATTACCAGCAAACCTTTGGCACCGTTCCTTCAGCCCTGAATTCACCAAGGGTCACCTCAAAACTCAAGAGAGTTGAGTTTCAGGCATATGATTTTCCAACACCAATCCAACTTCCCTTGACCAGCGCCAACTTCCCTCCACCAGAGTCCACAAACCCCAGGTTCCCTTCTACTCCTCAGCCTGACACCCTGATTGGCATATTTTTAAGTGTGACTGTAGTAGATTCAATCTCATGCTTTCAGTTATATTGGTTCTGTGGTTCTAATATATATATATATATATATATATATATATATATATACAATACCATACCTCTATATCACTAATGTGTCTAAGGCCCCTGGCCTCTGTACCTGTTATTTCCTAGTTCCCCTCACAAAAAAGTCTATTCTCAAGAGAAAGTTCCAATCACTAATCAACATTTTCTGTTAAAATCTTTTGTTTATTAATAACAGTCTTCAAACAAGTTTTAATAGACTTCAATATCACTCTTTAAGCAAAGTATGATTTTTATCAAGCCAAGACATGAAAGTATACCTATTTTTACATCCAAAGTATTACCTTTGATTAGTTTTGAAGGATTTTAATAAAATTAGTGACTAGTGATGAGAAGTGTTAGAATGAATAATGAAGGCAAGGCTTTAGTAAAGATTCTGATATACAACAAGTGCTCAGTAGTTAATGATGCTCCAGCTCATGAGGCCCATTATGTGACTTCCCTTGTAAAAAGTATTGTGCCTTCTTATCCCCATTTTTCAGTGAGGAAGTGATGTGAGGACAGGTATGCTATGTGATAAAGATGCTAAGGCCAGTAGTGACAGAATCAGGATTTGGAAACCTGTCGGGCGCTCCGCGCGGTCCCCGACAGTGCCGGGAAGCGAGTTCCCTTCTACCTCCGGCCGGGCGAGGAATGGATGAACACTCAGGGATCCGATGAGGTTTTAAAAGACTTTACTTATCACAGGTTCAGGCATACAAATCAGCAAAAGGAAAAACCCGATGCTTAGGATTCCAGGCTAGAACCCCAGCCACGTGTAGGCCAAGATGGCGACCACCACGTGTGAAACTTCCAAGGGGAATAAACGCCACAAGGCGAGATCCCACCGGGAAGAAGAAGCCCGGGAGAGCGGGAACCTGCAAGTTTATACCCCCAGCAACTCAGACCTTCCTCCCATTGTTATGGAAAGCAGGGAGGGTCCAATGCCCTTAGGTAGTCCCTCCCTGCATCTCACCTAGGGCCTTTACTGTGCTAATGTTTTGAGCCGGAATGCCTTTGAAATGTAGAGAAGGGGGTTTCTGAGATGGCATGTCACTGTACCAAAGATCAACACCAATGCCAGTTAAATATTTCTCCAAGCCTTCACAAGTCTCCTCTACTTCATTGTAGTTTTATATTTTATCAGGGAACCATGCTTGTTTGTTTGGAAGCAAACAGCATTTCTCTCTGGTCTAATTACTTAGGTGTCCTTACGTGGCCAGGCTAATATGCTGGTAAGATCTAGCTGTCCCACGATGATTGTGATAGCATGGGAGAATATTTATACCAGCTAGTACAGCATACATGGTCGGATAAACTGCCACATTTAGACTACCCCCTTATCTACGGAGTGATTTTCGGGAGGCAATCCAGAGCAGATGCAGCGGCCCTTAGGAGTCCTGCAACAGAAACCAGACTGTCTGACTCCAGTTTCTGCTCTCTACTCCCAAGTGGCACTACCCTGAAACAAAAATCCAGTGTGGTAGCCCTGTGGAAAGATATTAAGTAAATCTCTGAGGACATAGATGCTAATAAGTCACAGCCACCGTATGCACTGGAAAATTATGTCACTATGAGTATATACTATTCATCACTTTCCCTTGAAGTGGAAACAGATAGAGCTAAGTGCTCATGGCCACTAGGATCCCTTGTAAGCTCTTCTGGAGACCAGCAGTATAAACACTGGATAGTGTATAAACCAGCAGTATAAACACTGGATCCCCACCCACACCCCTTGTCCCAGGGAGTTCTTCTTTTAATAGCTTTCAAGGATGAGCATTGCACCCTCCTGTGAGAACAGCACCTGCGTGGACTCAAGTGAAGGCAAACGGAGACTATGTCTCTAAAAAATGGTGGTGGGACAGTCACACTCTCCATAGTAGAATGACAACTCCAAGAAAGAAAATCTGTCCAAACTGGTCCCTAGAAAGTCAAAACACATCGTCTCTGACACAAAGTGACTCCCTGATATTTGGTGAGATGCTTTGATTCTTTTCATTAAGAAAGTACAAGAGGCTCCATAATCGAAAGCCTGGTACGACCTTTGACCAAAAAGCCTCCTTAAACTGTTTTCCTGCAGCCCCACTTAAGTAAAACCAACGCCTTCCCTCACTATTACCATTTCTAAATTCAGGTTTCCACTGGGCTAACAAAAAATGGTAAAGATCCCCTAAAACTATATGAATAAATTTTGGAAACAAAGCTTGAGAAATAGGAAAACAGTTCTAAGGAGGGAAAAAAACTGCCACTCGGGCCATTCCAGGGATATGCTCAGAAACTCTGCTTGGAAAAAAAAAAGACTTTCTTATACAAGCAATCAGATAATAAGACTCCTTTAAGAAGCAAAGAATAGTAAATTCATCACCATAATTTAATTGTACAGGATATTAAAGAGCAGTTAGCCTCCCTCTTTCCCCCAGCACTGCTTTTGTGTATTAAATTCAGACTAATCAAATTGGGGATTCCAAGAGTACTGTATTAGCCATTCCCGTCCCTTTTAATTAGTTTAATGGCCTTCTCTCTCTCCCCCCCCCTCTCTTTCTTTCTCTCTCTCTGTGTCCCTTTTTCTCCTGTACTTTCAGACTGCCTGTACATTGCTTAGCCTTGCCATGACTTGTAAATAAAGAATGGACGGGGAAACTTTTTGCAGAAAAAGAATAAAGCAAGTCTCTATTCTCAAGTTACATTCGATGTTTGAGTGATTCATGGGACATGGACTTTAAGCAATGGTGCTGATTATTTCTGTTTAGCGGTCTCCAGACATAGGAGAAGAGAGAGGGCAAAGAAAGGAAGGAAGGAAGAAGAAAGAAAAGGAGTCTGAAATCACACTCCCCCGCTTCAAAAGCCCTTTTTGTACTCAGCCTACTTCTCCTGCCTGAAGATGCGACATTTGCCAAAAAGTCGCCTGCAAGACAGCACCACAAAAGTATTTTTAAAGCCCCTTAAAGGGCTCATTTGAGATCCACCCCCCACTTTCTTCTAATAATTTTTTTCTTTCCATGAAAGACATATTTTTAGGAGGTGGCACTCGCTCAGATTCTGATCACACAAACTGGTGTCTAATAGAAGCCACTTCACTAGTGAAGTTTGCATTTTGTTTGGTTGTTTGGGTCAATTGTCTTTTCACCTGGCTCAGGCTACCGAGTCAACATGAAGGAAGAATACAAGTTATTTAGCATGTAGCACTCGTCGGAGAGGGGAGCCCTCTCTGAGCGGTGGGCTGCAGGGAGTGAGAATGGCTGTCTTGTTCGGGTGGCTGTTTTTAGCTGCTCTGACACATTCAGACTTTCTGTCCATTCAGCCAAAGGGGCCACGTGTCCCAAACCTGAAAGGGACCAGTGCTTTAATACAACTTGGTTAAACTTGCCTTTTCATATGGAGGATTTTCCATGTGAACAGAATTGTTCTTGAGGTGACTTTCTCAAATATAAATGCTTTTAAATGCTGATATTTTCACTTCAGTATTGAGAGACCTATGTAGGTGATGGGGTGTGGGAGAGGGTAGAAAAGAAAGAGAAAATAGAAATAAATAAAGAATGATCAGTAGCTTCCATCACAGGCTAAGTGGACACCTGCTTAAAAGTCACAAGTCCAGTGAAATGACTGCTTGAATGTTTTGGTCCTCATGATGCCAACAAGCTGACTTTTCCAATGAAATGACCAGTTGTTTTGGCATCTTTCAGGAACAACTCTGGTTCCATCTAAATTATTTGGAAGTATCCTTTGGGTAGATTATTAAGGTCCATGTGGTTGGGCTTTGTTTCTCTCTTTCCTTCCTGGGCATCTGCTTTTGGAGGTCCATTTTAATACTAATTAGTGACTCCAACCTTGGGAAGAGTTGTTCAATTTACTTCAACAAGTGTTTTATTGAACACTCGCCACGTGCCTGGCTTCTGGAGGCTGAAAGATAAAAAGAGAAGCTGCTATTCCAAATGTGGGATTCACAGCAGCGCCACGGAAGGAAGCCCAGAGTGATTTAGCATTTCTGGGAAGAAACTTCGGTGCAGTCTGGGCTCTCAGGAATGACTTTCAATGGGTTTGGAGGCATAAAACTGTTCACAAAAAATGTGAAAGAAATTCTTACAAGAAATAATGAAAACAGATAAGGGAAAAATGAAGCAGCAGAAAGTCATGAGACTTTCTCATTTTAGGGAGCATGGCATGAGAGGACAGGAAAGGGGAGATGAGGTAGAGAAACAGAATAAGAGTTGAACTTTGGGAGCTCCAGTCACAATTTTGAAACAAGTGTGTTTCATCTAGAGGTTAACAGGTAGGTATCAAAGGATGAAAATAGGGTCATGACAAGCAGATCTAAAATTAGTAAGGAAGTGGACTGGGGAGTCGGGCATAAACTATTGGATAACAGGGATAAAACATCATAATAATGATACAATTAATAATAATAATCACTGTATAACTGTCTTCCCGCTCATCATTGATTTGCTCGAGCGGGCACCAGTAACATCTCCATATGTCCTGTCTCATGCAAGTAGAGCCCAAGGGCATCTGCTTGCTCCAGGAACATAAAAAGAGCCTCAAACCATTCCATCAGGTCATGGGACTGAGGTTTATAATTGTTACTGATATTTGGCATATCAAATACGACACGGATAGCTTGCCAGGCTCTGCTGTGCAGGTGGCATACTCTTGTAGTCACCACCGATCTCCTGCATTTATTGATGAACCACGTGGTCACAAGCAGCCGTGCAAGCCGGGTTGTAATAGCCACTTCTGCTGGGTGGAGAGAGGGAAGTCCGGATGTGGAAAATGGCAGCCCTCATGGAGTGGGGGGGTTGTCTGGCTTGTTGTAAGGCTCTGCTGGGGTGGTGGCCCAGGGCTAGAAACCACCATCCCTCCTGGGCACCTCGAAAATGTTAAAAAAATTTGGTTATAAAGGACTGGAGAGAGCCCGTAAGGTGCTTACCTTGCACACAGTTGACCCAGGTTCAATCCCTGGCACCCCCTCAAGCCCTACCAGGAGTAATCCCTGGTACAGAGTCACGATTGTGCCATGAGCACTGCTGGATGGCCTTAAAACAAAATCAAACAAAAACAAAAAATTGGAGGTGTGGGTTAGTAAATAGCAACAGAAACCAGGGCCCAAGTGATAGTCCAGCGGGTAGGGTGTTTGCCTTGCATGCGGCCTACCTGAGTTCCATCTCCGGCATCCCATATAGTCTCCCACGCAGTGCCAGGAGTAATTCCTGAGCATAGAGCCAGGAGTAACCCCTGAGCATCGCTGGGTTGTCAAAAGGCAAAAATAGGCAAAAATAAATAGCGATAGACAGATGATAGACAGACAGATAGATAGATAGATAGATAGATAGATAGATAGATAGATAGATAGATAGATAGATAGATAGATAGATAGATAGATAGATAGATAGATAGATAGATAGATAGATAGATAGATGATAGATAGATAGATAGATAGATAGATAGATAGATAGATAGATAGATAGATAGATAGATAGATAGATAGATAGATAGATAGATAGATAGATAGATAGATAGACAAAATTTAAGAAATAAGAAACCAGACTGAAGAGAGAGAACAGTGGGCAGGGTATTTGCCTTACACATAGCTGACCCAGATTCTATTCCTGGCATCACATATGAGTCCCCGAGCCCTGTCAGAATGATCCCTAAACGCAGAGCCATGAGTGAGCACATCTGGGCCTTACTCCCTCCACACATGCAAAAGCTATAGAAACTGGGAAGTGATCTTCAGTAAAAGACATCACAGTTCTGGGGTGTGTGACAGCAGGTGGAGTATAGAATTAGGAGGATTAGGATGGGAGGGACACTGGACAATGGAGAGAACTGGACACGGGCAGAGGGCATGTGCTGGACAGTGTTATACAGGAAACCTTACCAACAGTGCCGTAAGCCACAGAACCTAAGTAATGAGGGTGATATCTTCTTCCAGCTGACCATGCCCAGCATCTTCATCTGCCTTCCATTTTCTTAAAATTGATGTATAGATGTTTGGGACCCTGCGGTGCTCCTGGCAGTGTTCAGGGATCGAATCAGGGTCAGCCGTGGCAGAGTCTTACCATCCGAGTCTTACCATCCGAGGGTGGATCCCTGAGCACAGAATCAGGAGTAAAATAACAATAATAATAATAATAATAATAATAATAATAATAATAATAATTTTGATGGCTGACTTATGAGAAAGAGTCATGGTACATGATATTAGCAGAGAGAGAGAGTAGAGAGGCTCTGACTTTTCTAGGTTTCTGGCTTAGTCTGATGTCATAGGACTGACAGTGGGAGGCTGTTAGGGAAGTCAGTCTGGTTGACGAGAAATCATGTGCATTCTCTGTCCGCTAACACCTTAGGTGGAGCACAAAAAAAAAAGCACACCATTATTTAAATTACATACTCTAGATGAGGTCAATAGCTCCCCTCAGGAGGTACAAATTTGCCTAAGGGGGCAAAAACACTTAAGTGTTGCAATAATGTGTAGCTATTCAAAGGACCACAGTATATAAAAGTGTTTCCATTATATCCAAACATTTCCTGAGGGCTAGCCTATGGGAATGGAGTAGACACATTATCTTTAAGAGCAACCTGGGAGAACAGTAATGAAAAATTTGGAGAACTCTATCAAAAAGATTTTTGAGAGAGAGAGAGAAGAGAGAGAGAAAGATATATATATATATATATATATATATATATATAGAGAGAGAGAGAGAGAGAGAGAGAGAGAGAAGAGGCAAAAGTACCTGCCATAGACGCAGGCTGGAGGAGGTGGAGAGGGAATCAGGGAACACTGGTGGTGGGAAATGGGCACTGGTGGAAGGGACCGGTGCTGGAATACTGTATAACTGAAACCCAAATATGAACATCTTTGTAATTGTATATCTCATGGTGGTACAATAAAAATAATTAAAAATAAAAATTAAAAAAGACCATGGAAAATAAAACCCTAGGCTTGACTAGATACCATCCAAATGGTCACATTAAACAACAGTAATAACAAAATACAAAGTTTTGATGGCGATGTTGAATGATGATAATGCACATGATGTTGATTTGAAAGTAAGTCATGTCACATTTAGGAGAGCTGAAAATATTTATAGCTTATGTCTCAGTTATCTTCCTGAGATAGACAGAAAGGCACATATATACAATCACATATGCACACACTGCACTTTGTGCCCTGTATCTATGGTGACCTTCATAGCATTATGAATACAAGCAAAAAGTAGAATGACTGAACATCTGAGTATCATTATGAAATAAAATAAAATTCTGTTACAACAATTAACTGAATACAGTCACAATTAACAATGTAGAATAAGGTAGTAGGTCTTACCCACTATCTGAAAGCAGAAAGTTCTTACAAAACCTTTCTTAAACTGAAATAGTATAATACAATAATGTTCTCACAATTGATTACAGTCACAATTGACAAAGTGGAATATTAAAATTATAACAGAGTAAAATAAGCCAGATACAGATTTTACCCATTATCTGAAAGTACAGGGTTCTTACAAAACCTTTCCTTAACTGTGATGGTATCAAGTGAAGGAGAAATCGCCAAAATTTAAATGGAAAAAATCTTGCCTCTCAAGACCTCCAAAATAAACTATTAAACAATACCAGTTGATAAATGGAACATAAAATAACACCAAAATTAGATTTTAAATAGTATTACAATTTAAAATAGTATTAAAAAATACACAGTGTACATAATAGCTTCTGTGGAGGTTGTTTGGTAGGGCAGTTCATTGCCTCTTGAGCACACATTGCCCTAAAGTGGTGTTCAGTTCTAAAACACTGAACACTAAACTTAGTTTTTCACATTATGTGATTTAAGCAAAAAGTCTCTTTGGATCTTCTCTGCATGTGTTAGATTTCACAAACCTGATCTTTTGGAGCTAGGAGAGAGCACCAAGGGTAGGAGTGCATGCCTTGGTCCATCAGCACTGCGGAGTGTGGCTCTGGTCATCCCCAGCGCTGTCAGGCCAAAGATCACCATGACTAGCCAAAGTGCCCAAGTTTCCTCAGGAGTAAACCCAATGTCACAAAGACTGATGAGAGGCCCACCTAAATAAATAAAATAAAAGCAATAAAAATGGGCTTTTATTCCTTATGGAGGGAAGAACAACATTGCTTCTAATTTGATTAAAGGTGGCTTTGAAAAGTTTCTTTTAGATACTTTGAGGTTTTATCTCCCTTTTCCACAACGCTTATTTTTTCAGGACAGAACTTCGCTGTGCATCAGAGCATCTCCAGAAAGTCTCTGTGGCAGGAACCCTGCCTCCCGGTGTCCCTGAATGGAATAGGAGACACCCCTTAACCCGCTCTCTAGACGGAAAAATGATGGTATTGCCACACCTCTAGCCATCCTGCTGCTCTCGAGAGGCTGATTCCTCTTGGCCCACCCCACCGGTGGAAATCTTGATTCTGTCACAGCATTGGCCCAAGAAACAGAAGTGATGTGTCTTTTACAAGCAGAGGTTGCAAGACTTACTGTAGGATTATCATTCTCTTTTTCTGCCACCAGACTCAACATGTATCAGAAAGAGGCTGAGGCTGGCAAATCCAAGTTCAAGGTGCAAGCAGATTCAGTAGAGAGGGAATAGAGAGATGCTCTGTTCTTTTCATGCCCTTATAATGTCACAATTTTCATTATGGCATCTTTGCTCATTAAACTCATCTAAACTTGACTTTCCCCTAACAAATTACCCCCAAACCCTATGACCATGGAGGTTAGGACTTCACGACATAGATCAGGAGGACAGTCATATTCAATCGATTGCATAACCAATAAATCAACAATTAAAATTATTTGATATTAAGACATAAGTCTGACACCTCTAAATAATACAGTGTTTTACCAAGAGATTCTTAAAGCCAAAGAGCAACACAAAACACAGCTAGGAAAATGTTGACACAAAGCTACAGAGGGTAGAGTGTTTTCCTTACAATGTCCAGTCTATATCTAATCCCCAGGACTATGTATTTAACCCAGAGCCCCTCTACAAGTGATCTGTGAGTGCAGAGCTAGAAATTAGCCTGAGCATCACTGGGTGTGTCCCCCTAAAATAAAAAATAAATAAATTCTTGGGAAATGGAATGTCTGCCTTTTAGAAGTGCCTCTGTTCATTCAGAAATTGAAATGCATGAAGTGCATAGAGCTACATGGTGAACCATCAGCAATAAACAGACACCACATCCAAGTGAAGCTTTTCCTGGATAAAATAAAAGGCAAAATCAAAGAGGAGGAAAATATCGACAAAACGACAGCCATGGGTTTGATGTTGCTTGAAAAGTAATTTGGCTTTGAAGAACTGATCACATCATCCTTACAACCAAGCTGAGAAATTTCCTTTCAGCTCCCACACCTGAAAATTGGCAGTGACCATTGTCTAAAACCAACATCAAACTGTTTTTTTCCTGAACCTATCACATAAAACAGTGCTCTGGAACAGTGGACCCTTCTTGAGTACCCATCATTTACAGCCACCACCCCAAGCCTACAAGCAGGTTATTAAAAGTCAGAGATTTGCATCGCTCATCACTGACCCTCCTAGACAAACCGAAGACATAGAAGAAATGCTCACTGGCTCCATTTTTAACTTGCTTGAACTGTGAGGCAGCTGGTAAAAGCCTGATGAAATCTAATGTTCAGAGGCCATGAGTGGCGCTGCCACATCAGCCACATGAAGCTTTTGTTTCAGCCGAATCCCAGTCTTATCACCTCATCTGTCACTCAGCTTTCCTCCATCCACCCACAAATCCTCCAGGATTTATTGCAGATGTAGCAAGCTTGCTGGAAATAATGGTACAAGCAAAGAGGCTAGTCGGCTATCGACTCCAAGCTCTGGGTAATACCAATGGGAAATTATTTGCACAAAAGGTGCGTTGGGGTGACAAATGACGAGAAGGCAGCCCATTGAAGATGCAAGGAAGGAGACAAAGCTAACACACTAATACCAAGCCACTAGCTTTATCTGATTACGTTTTGGGACTTCGGGCTCCCCACAGTCCCGCTTGGGGCCTCCCCACCCACCAGCACTTTGGGGTGAAAGACACAGGTTGCTTTCTTTGGTGTGCAGTGTACCGTGAAATGGTAATCTAGAGAATGACTACATTTATATAAACCACAGAGTGTTTTTAACGCCCCACAAGAAAAACAATTTTCAGATCTGCATTAAATTTGTTTTTACATGTGGACTAAAGAAAAACGTAACAGTAAGAGGAAAGCATTAAGATATGACAAAGGGAATTAAGATTGATTTTTATCCAGAAAGTAATTGGGGGATTTATTTTCGACACGTCTTTCTTGGACTCTGATCAGACTTGATTTAGCAAAGCATTCAGAACAAGGGTAAATCTATTCTTCACCCCTGATTTTGCAAAAGTAAATGGGTTTCCATTTTCCCATTTCCATCTGGGAGCAGCCCCACTTTGCAGTAACTTCTTGCATTCATTTGTTGTTATTTTCACTCAGGGGGCGCCCTCTGAGCAGGTGACCTGGCTGGGTTCTGTGAGCTGTGAAACCGGCACAGAGTTCCTCATTTGAAAGGCTTTTGCTCTCAGAGTAAGGATGTATTCTCTGAACTGAGTTTCTGCTCTTCTATTCATTTCATTTTTATCAGGAAAAAAAGTGGATTATTTTGAACCATATTCCAACTGACCATTAAGGCATTCAACAGTGAAAACCAGGATGGACTCTTTTCTTTCCCTTTCCCTCCTAAAGTATTTTTATTCAGATTTTGTGAGAGGCAGAGAAAAGAATAAACTATGAAATGCGTGCTTCTTTAATACAGTACTCAGAAGTGCTTTCAAGGTGAAAAGTGAACATCTGAAGTGTCAGTTTCTTCAATACTTCAGTATTGAAGTGTCACAATGGACTTTCTTCAGAACGTAATCATGACATTTTTAATTTTATATAAAGATACAGTTTCAATAGTGTATATATGAGGGGCTGGGTATAACTCAGCCACAGAGTGTACACCTTGTATGCAGGAGGTCCTGGGTTTGATCCTTGGTATCACTGTATCACTGTCTTCCTGTTCATCGCCGATTTGCTCGAGCGGGCCCCAGTAACATCTCCATATGTCCTGTCTCATGCAAGTAAAGCCCAAGGGCACCTGCTTGCTCCAGGAACATAAAGAGCCTCAAACCATTGCATCAGGTCATGGGAATGAGATCTATAATTGTTACTGGTATTTGGCATATATATCAAATACAACACGGGTAGCTTGCCAGGCTCTGCCTGCAGGTAGCATACTCTTGTAGGCATCTCTAAGTCCAGCATTTATTGATGAACCGCGCGCCCACTTGCAGCCACGCGAGCCGGGCGCTGATAGGCTGGTCTGCTGGGTGGAGGTCTGACGAGAGAGAAGTCCGGATGTGGAAAATGGAGGCCCTCATGGAGTGGGGGGGTCGTCTGGCTTGTTGCGAGCCTCTGCTGGGGTGGTGGGCCAGGGCTAGAACCCACCATCCCTCCCGGGCGCCTCGTGAGTAGCTGGTCACAGGGAGAGCCAGTAGCAGCTCTGCCCCATGTCTGTGAGTCTCTGGACCGGCATACCTGAGCCGGATTTAGGAAAGACTGCTGCAGGGTGGAACTCGATGAGCCGGGCGCTGATAGGCTGGTCTGCTGGGTGGAGGTCTGACGAGAGAGAAGTCCGGATGTGGAAAATGGAGGCCCTCATGGAGTGGGGGGGTCGTCTGGCTTGTTGCGAGCCTCTGCTGGGGTGGTGGGCCAGGGCTAGAACCCACCATCCCTCCCGGGCGCCTCTGAGTGGCTGGTCATAGGGAGAGCCAGTAGTAGCTCTGCCCCATGTCTGCAGTCTCTGGTACCAAAAATATGTATAGAAAGCAATGAAGTAGACGAACTTCCTTACTCATCAATCTAAATATCGTTTTTATTTTGATAGCTCCCAATTCATTCATTCTAGCAGGTAGATTAATCTTGCTAAAGGTTATGCTCAGGTCAACTGAGCATATTTCATTTTATGCCTGAGTTCATCTTTTTAATGTAAAAAAAATTAATTTAAAAAACTGACAATGGGAATTTGTTGACAGGGCAGAACCAGTTTCCAATTAGACATGAGTTTCCCAAGAATAGTGTAGAAAATGTACTAATCTATTTATTTTGCTTTTCTTTATTTTAATAATAATCAACATCATTTGTGGTAAATGCCAATACACTGTAAGAAGTTTTACTCAATCCAAATTCTTGCAATTCTGTTTTTCTTTCCCAATCTTTATTTCTTAACAATCCCTTAGACAAAGACCCTAATAAGACACAACTTGGGATATAAGCCAAGTTCGTGTCAGGCTTTGCAAATCTAAGACCACCCAAACATTATTTTAGCTTTTACTTATTTAACTAGGTGGGCATGACCTATCATATATACATATATCCATGCTGCAATTTCAACATGGCTAGAAGATATATTAGAAAATAGATACCTGCTTTGATACTTAAAATACATATGATTCTTCAGAAGTTGGGTGTATAGACACTTAAACCTACAACGTTTTGTTCCTCTGTTGACTTTGGTTACATAATCCTTTGTATATAAGATTAACGAAAGATGATTCTTTAAAAAATTTTATTATACCACCATGAAATATAGTTACCAAAGTGTTCATATTTGGGTTTCAGTCATACAGTGTTCCAGTAGTGCCAGGAATTCTAATTCCAGAACTGCTTGCAGTCATACAGTTTTTTAAAACAAAGAGATGCTTAACAACTTGTCGAAAATTAACTAGGTGAACTCTAGAAAGAATTTAATCCATTTGAAAAGGTACATTCATAAACCTAAAAGGAAGCTTGAATGTCTAACTCCACTAGTTTCTCAAGGCAGGCGACCTAAGTGTCTGACACAGTGGAAGCCATCCTAAAAGAATTGTCCGTATTCCTGTCCCCTTAGTCTTCATGTGATTTGTGCCATCATAATCCATTTCTCCCGAGATTCAGCCCACTTCTGTGAAAACAATGAGCGTCAAGAATCAAGCAGGAAAACTGTCAGAAGAAACCTAGGAAGGTGAGAAGAACCCAACATTTCAAATCGTTACAGTTCTGCTGTTTCATTTTGACAGCAGTATATCAGTCGCCACTTCCTTTCCCCCATAATTTGTATCCCATAGCTCAATCCTCTCCCTTGGGAATGAGTCTGGAACTGTCAACAGAAGTCTTATCTGCTAGCAGACCACAAATTTCATGAGTTTAACATTCCATGGCTTTACTCACAGTGCATAAAACAATATGAATAGGTCAGATTATTTTCCACTGTTGCCCATTTGCTAATGATCAGATGAGGACGGTAATCATGATCTCCCAGACTTTGATAACCGACACTAGTTTAGTAGTTACTTCACAAGGGCTGGTACTATTATAAGACATATGCTTTCCATAGGAATCAACATTACCGTAAATATGTGAGTCCCAAATTTATAAATTTAAAAAATGTTTTTGTTAAGAAAGTGGAAGGGAAAAGAAAAATCGTGGGTGGCTAGTAGAGGGGTGCTGACGCTGGAGGTGGAGCACTGAATTACCAGAACTCTGTTAATGCAAGTTCAGTACAACACAGTGCCAAAATTAAAAGGAAAAGGAAAAGACATATTAATTGGCTTGCATGTGGATTTCTTTCATCTTTATCTTACATTTAAATTGCGTGATTTTTTAAAAAAAATATGTGATTTCCTGAATTAGTTTTTTTTTGTCAAATATATACTTACTTTTTGCCTTTCATGTTTTCATGCTAAAAGATGTTTTTTTTTAAATTAGGTTATTTCTTGTGTCTTTTGTTCTAATAGAATAGCTTTTATTCTATTCATGAAGAAAAAATCAAGGCAAACAGCAATTTTCTAAGCACCCCCTTTCCCCCCCATATACTACAGATGCTGTTTCTTCTGACTGTGCCTTGCATCACTTCAGCACCTCTAGCTCAGCTCTTTCCACATGGAGGTCCAGTTTACCTAGCACATGGAGCTCTATATTTAACAAACCAGACTGACAAGCTGTTACTCAAAAACGTATCCCTAGTAATAAGATTTCTCACCTAAGAACTGATCGAAACCAAGTCCTCAGAATTAAGTCTTAGGCAAAACAGCTTAAAAGAGAATTCCCTCTCTCCACCTGTGATATTGGCTGTAAGGAAATAACTCTGGTTAAAGCTATCCCTCTAAAGCCCTCAGAAGAGGGCTCTGGACTGTCCTGAAACATTTATCCAGACTTGTTGCCTCTTCCAAGGTTGGCGTCTGAGAAGACTTCTCTTTCAGGCTCCTAGCCTGACTTTCCCACCCTGCTCTCTCCAACCACACCTCACTGAAATGGCCCCGAAGCATCCCCTCTTAGATGCTCCTCCCCATCAACTCACCTCCCATCCTGACACACACCATATTCCTCAGAAATTAATCTACTGGCTTTTTATGTCAACCAAGAATCTTCTCTATAAGGCAAAGTGTCAGTTCATTTGGTGTGTAAACTGATTCTCAACACATGTTTATTGTATGTAGAAGAAAGTTTCAATCTTCCCAAGAAAACCAGAAGGATGGTAGTAAAATCAATACATCGTTTCCTTTTATTTTCTATTAGCTAATTTATTATTTTTATTGAACTGTGTAGAAGACACAGTTACAAAGTTGTTCATGATTGAGTTTCAGTCATACAATGCTTCAACATCAGTCCCTACATCAGACTGTGTCGCCAGTTACCTTCCCACCCCCTGCCCCCCCACCCCCAGCCTGCCTCTATGGCAGGGACTTTGCTTCTCGTTCTATCCCTCTTCATTCTCTTTTTTAGGCACTGTGGTTTGCAATACTGTGACCGAGAGGGTAACATGCACATCACTTTACCTCCTTTTAGCATCCAATTCATGTTCAGAGTATCTCATTGCTCAGTCCTGCCACTCTTCACCCACCCTCAAACCCCCTCCATTCTGTGAACTGATCACTTTTCTATCCGAAACCCTGTAGTGGGTAGGGCGTTTGCCTTGCACGTGGCCAACCCGGGTTCGACCCCAGCATCCCATATGGTTCCCTGAGCACTGCCAGGCCAGGAGTAATTCCTGAGTGAAGAGTCAGAAGTAACCCCTGAACATCACCGGATGTGACCCAAAAAGCAAAAATATAAAAATAAAAAAACATTTCTTTATTACCTATTAGGTCATTATATTAGGTCATTACGACCTAATATAATGATCCCATGACCTAATATAATGGTTTGAGGCTCTTTATGTTCCTAGAGCGAATAGATGCCCTTGGGCTCTACTAGCATGAGACAGGACATATGGAGATATTACTGGTGCCCGCTCGAGCAAATAGATGATCAACGGGAGAATAGTGATAGTTATAGTATTACCTATTACTCAAAGGAAGTCAGTCCAGAGTGTATAGTGTTTTATTAGAAACAAAACTGGTTGTTCTTGCCTCTATCTTGCTCGCTTGCATCCTGGGACTGGTCTCCTTGTTTTCACTTTCGATCAATCTAGCACTTTCCAGTCCAGTGTAAATGTATCCCCTGCTGGCATCCTGCCATGCCATTAAGTCTCTGAACCCCTCACCTTCCTCTCAAATCCAGGCACACTTCTTGCGTGCACCAATCCCTTTGTTCTTCTGTACCACCCCTTTCCATTTGTTAAAAATAAATGTCATCTCCACTAGAAGACTTTTTTTTGAAATCAAATCTACAGAAACAATAGAAAAAACATTTTTTCCTACATATTTTGGGAAGGAAAATCTTGGCACTTTGTGAAATAATTTGAAAGTAATAAATGCAAGTCCCTGCTCATTTTTTTCAAATATACTGCTGAACTGTCTTGGTGCTGAACAAGGAGACTGAAATGTGAATATATAAAGAAAATGCCTACAGATCTCCAAGACGTCACTATTTAGAAAAAGCTTCATTGGCTAGTTTCTCTTAGATAATTCCAATAATATCCAGAAACAGGAGGTAGCAGAAGAGAAAGTGTCTCTTCTGTTTACATTGAAGTGAGGCTATGGACTGTGCCAGGTGCTTCAAGTTTAGAGCTGACAACTTAACTATCTCCCTGTTCTGTGCGTTCAGCATGGAAAGGTGTGAGGTAATAAGAAGGAGATCTATTTTTACCTTCCAATCGTTTTCTATTGTAGGCTCACCTTTCTAATATATGAAATGAGTGGGAGAGTGTGGATCTGAGAAAAAATCTTGTTCTAGTGCCATCATAAACTTGGATCCTTGCCTCACTCATACTTTGTCATCCCTGAATATTGAATAAAAGTATGTCCCTATAATATTCTCAAACATTACTAGGCAAAACCCAAAGAACATAGATTATAGTTCAAAAAAAGTTTTGTCATCACTAAATATCTGTCCCTCTATTACTGACTCATTTCAATCATTTGTGGGATATAAAAATAGTGTAAGACTAATATCCAAGGTCTGGGGAAAACATTTGCTAGGAGAACTAGTCAATGTTTGGAAGCTTGGCACAAGTGTGTAAGCAAAGGGCAGCTAGGGACCACTATGACACTAACAATTGGAAATGATTACTCTAGACAAGAACTGAGTATTAAAAGTAGATAAAGGGATATATATTATAGTCTTTCAGCATCTGATTGCAAACCATAGTGCCCAAAAGGAAAGAGAGAGAGGAAGAAGATGGAGAGTGAGGAGGAAAAGGAGAAGGAAGATGGAGAAGGAGGAGGAGGAAGAGAAGGCAGAGGAGAAAGAGGAAGAGGAGGAAGACAAGGAGGGAGAGGAGGAATAAGAAGGAGGAGGAGGACGAGGAGGAGGAGGATAAGGATAAGGAGAAGGGAGAAGAAGGAGGAGGAGAAGAAGAAGAAGAAGAAGAAGAAGAAGAAAAGAAGAAGAAGAAGAAGAAGAAGAAGAAGAAGAAGAAGAAGAAGAAGAAGGAAGAGGAGGAGGTGGAGGAGGAGGAGGGACGAGAAGGAGGAGGAGGGAGGAGGGGAGAAGGAGAAGGAGAAGGAGAAAGAGAAATAGGAAATGAGAAGGAGAAGGAGAAAGAGAAGGAAAGGAGAAGGAGAAGGAGAAGGAGAAGGAGAAGGAGAAGTGGTGGAGGGAGGTTAAGCAGGAGGCAAACAAGAGACATTGTTGGTGGTACATGTACACTGGTGAAGGGACGGGTGTTAGAACATTATATGACTGGAACCCAATCATGAACAACCTTGTAACTGCATCACACTGTTGATCACTTGATCACTTGATCACTTGAATCCCGTTACTCATCGATTTGCTCGCGAGCGGGCGCCAGTAACATTTCCATTGGACCCTATCACGTGCCAATGTAGCCCAATGGCATCTGGTTGATTCAGGAATATGAAGAGCCTCAAACCGTTCCTTCAGGGTCTTAACAAGGAAGTCTGACCATCTTGTAGGAGGGCGGCCACGTGATCTTTTTGACATCCCGTGGGATCCAGTCGGTAACGGCTCTAGTCCAGCGGTTGTCTCCAAATCGCATTACATGTCCAGCCCATCTGATTTTCGATGCCTTGGCAAACGAGACAGCGCCCCTGATTCTGGAATAGCGACGGAGGTCAGAACTCCGGATTCCTTCTCTCACTTGAGTGAGACGTGATATTCCAAGCATAGCTCTTTTCGATGCCTCTCTGGGAGACCTGAATGGCATTCTCATCCTGCTTTCGTAGGGCCCAGGTCTCTGAGGCGTATGTTAATGCAGGGAGAACGGTGGAGTCAAAGAGATGTGCCCGGAGCCGGAGGTTCTTTGTCCTTTTTAGCTATTTCTTCAATGCCTTTGAAGGCATTCCATGCCGCTTCTCTTCTCCTGCGCAGAGCTCAGGTTTTAGGTCATTCATCATGTTGACTTCTCGACCTAGGTACACATAACTGCTGCATTCAGAGATGTTTGTTCCATTGAGAGAGAATGGGGCCTCTGGAACTAGTTCATTTCTCATGAACATAGTTTTCTTCAGATTCAGCTGTAGACCTACCTTTCCACATTCTCGGTCAAAGTCAGCCAGCATTTGTGCCGCTTGGCTAATGTTTGGTGTTATTAGAACGATGTCATCAGCGAAGCGGAGGTGGTGTAGTTGCCGACCATCTATCTTCACTCCCATTCCTTCCCATTCTAATTGTCTCATGATGTTCTCGAGGGTGGCACTGAAGAGTTTTGGTGAGATGGTATCACCCTGTCGAACCCCTCTTTTGACATCAATGATCACTTCTTTGTAGAATGGTGAGATCCTGGTGGTGAATCCATAATACAGCTCACGAAGGATCTTGATGTATTGGGTTTGAACACCCTGTTTGACTAGGGCTTCGATGACTGCTTCCAGTTTCCACAGAATCAAAGGCTTTCTGTAAATCAATGAACGTGAGACAGAGCGGCATCTTGTACTCCCTACAAACCTCAATGAGCTTGGTTACTGTGTGGATATGGTCGATTGTGCTGAATCCTTTCCGGAAACCTGCTTGCTCGCATGGTTGACCTTCATCTAGTGTTCTGCTAATCCTGTTCAGGATGACTCGCGGTAAACAGCTTGTAGATGACAGACAACAGGCAGATGGGGCGATAGTTGCCGATGTCATGAATGTCTCCCTTCTTGAACAGTAGAACTGTCCTGCTGGTTTTCCATTGGGAGGGCACCTTGCATTCGGACAGGTAGCGTGTGAAGAGCCGAGCTAGTGTATTGATGAGCACCGATGGCAGATTCTTCAGATGTTCGGGTCTGACTTTGTCTGGGCCTGGTGCTGTTCCCTTCTTTACCGATGAGATGGCATGTCTTATTTCAGAAGGGAGAACGTTGGGAATGACGTATCCATCCTGTGGAATTTGGTATGTGGGCAGGTGGATGTGGCTATCAAAAAAGATTTGAGTAGAAGTCCTGGATAATCTTCTCCATTGCCTTTCTGGAAGATGTGATAGATCCATCAGGGGCGTCAGAGGGCAGTCATCTTGGTCTTATAGTTGGCGAAGGACAGGCGGGCAGTGCGAATACTTTTCCCGGCTTCTGCTGCATCTTCCAGTATTTCTGCTCTTCTGTCTTTGAGGTCTGCTTTTATCGCTTCTCTGCACTGTTTAGCAAGCTTGGATGTTAGCATTTGGTCTCCTGAGGCTCGCGCCTTGCCACGTTGGCGAATGAGCTCGAGAGTTTCTGAAGACAAGCCGCCCTTTTGTGTTTTTTTCTCTCTCGGCATTCTTTGCACAATCATGGAGGTGCTGAATCAGTCGGTTGTATTCTTCATCGATGTCATCAATGATGGTATCTTCCCATGTTGCCGCAATGGTGCTAAAGAGTTCCCAGTTGGTGGTCGCTCTGGGAGTTCTCTTCTTAAACTTTGCAGCCTTTTCTCCCCGCTGCGGGAAGTAGAATTTTGCAACGAAGGAGACGGTGGTCCGATCCTGTCTGGAATTTGGGGACGACAGCAACATCGGTCAGACAAAAACCGTCGATTGAAGATGATGTGGTCGATTTCATTGTGGAACTGTCCACCAGGAGATTCCCATGTCCAACGCTTTCGCTTCAGCCTTCTGAAACTGTGAGTTCCCATGAATAGTCTTGGTGGACATGATGAACTCAGATAGTCTCTCACCCTGTTCGTTCCATTCTAGGCCATGGGTCCCGATGTGGAGTTCTTCAGCCGATCTTCTCGGTCCTATCTTGGCATTAAAATCACCGACTATGATCTTGTAGAAGGTGTGATCTTTTTTATAGAACTCCTCTAATTCCATGTAGAATTTCTCAATTTCATCTTCTTTGTATGTGGATGTTGGTGCATAGACAATGAAGATAGAAATTGCTGGCAGTGGGCCACATCTCCTCAAGTGTAATCGTCCTATTCGGTTTGTTAGGCATTCAAATGAATCAATGTTGACAGCCATGTTCGTGTTGACAAGGACACCAATGCCACCGACGCCTCTCTTTTCATCGCTGGCAGCGATCTGTGTCACAATCCACACTCTGCAGCTGGTAAGATCTCCCCCAGCATATTAATCCACTCTCCAGCCCACAGATTAATCCAGTCTCCAGCCCAGCTTGTCAGAAACCCAGCCTACAAGGACCCGCCCTTCAGAGGAGAGTATTTCAAACCCAGGAATGCTTGAGCCTCAGACACAGGTACACCCGGCAGAGCAGAAACCAGCTTTCCCCGTTGAACCCCCTGCACTCCCATGGACCACGAGAGCAACTCGGACCTGAGTCCACCATCCCGATGGAGCCTCGGAGGAGGCCAGAGAAACTCCCACACCTTGCTGGCAGCGATCTGTGTCACAATCCACACTCTGCAGCTGGTAAGATCTCCCCCAGCATATTAATCCACTCTCCAGCCCACAGATTAATCCAGTCTCCAGCCCAGCTTGTCAGAAACCCAGCCTACAAGGACCCGCCCCTGCAGAGACCCGCCCTTCAGAGGAGAGTATTTCAAACCCAGGAATGCTTGAGCCTCAGACACAGGTACACCCGGCAGAGCAGAAACCAGCTTTCCCGTTACGCACGGCCGCTGCGCTGGCCGCGCAATTTACCTCCAAACTACCACAAATATTCTACCCCACCCTCTGAGAGAGCCCCCACAAAGCAAGGAGAATATAGTGCCCGCATGGCAGAGCCTGGCAAGCTGTCCGATGCGTGTTCGATATGCCAAACCCAGTAACAAAAATGTTTATTTTCCTGACCCCGAAAGAGCCCTTAATACGGCAGCAGTAAGAAAGGCAAACAAGCAGTGCCTGATAAAATTTCACGGCTGCCCTAGGCTGCCAAAACGAAGAAGGACTAAAATGACTGTCTGTACTTTCAATGCACGTACACTGGCAACGGAAGCATATATTGAGGATCTGATGCTGCAAGCAAGAAAAGATCAAATGGCACGACATCATTGGTCTGACTGAGACAAGGGAGGCGCCAGTTGCATCATGCTGTATTTGACACCCGGAGAAGAATTGTTCCTTGGAACATGTGATCACACTGTTAAAATTTTAAAAAATTAAAAAATGCTTTTGAAATTGTCATCATCATTAAAGTTATTAACAATAGTTAGCATTCATTGAAGTGTTGTGATTTCATTTCATTGTAATCCTATGCAGTAGATTTTATCATGAGGTTTTGATTTTTGGTGAGGGGGCCACACGCAGTGAGGCTTGGCAGACCTTGGAGTGCTGGGATCAAATCTGGGTCTCCCATATACAGAGCCCCCCATATACAGAATTTCTGTGAGACACTCCCCCTCCATGAGTATCTTGGAGTCTCTGTAAGTATTTCTGTGAGACACTCCTCCAGGAGTATCTTTTCAAATCAGAAAACAGAAACTAGAAACAGTGAGTTTATCTGTAAGTATTGCTTTAAAGAATGATGTTCTATTAGTGATAAATAAATTTCAATATTGAAATACTCTTCCCTCTGAAGGGCAGGTCTCTGCAGGGCGGGTCCTTGTAGGCTGGGTTTCTGACAAGCTGGGCTGGAGACTGGATTAATCTGTGGGCTGGAGACTGGATTAATATGCTGGGGGGGGAGATCTTACCAGCTGCAGAGTGTGGATTGTGACACAGATCGCTGCCAGCAAGGTGTGGGGGGTTTCTTCTGGCCTCCTCCGAGGCTCCATCGGGATGGTGGACTCGGGTCGGAAGTTGCTCTCGTGGTCCATGGAGTGCAGGGCGTTCAACGGGGAAAGCTGGTTTCTGCTCTGCCGGGTGTACCTGTGTCGGGTCTCCCAGAGAGGCATCGAAAGAGCTATGCTTGGAATATCACGCCTCACTCAAGTGAGTGAAGGAATCCGGAGTTCTGACCCTCCGTCGCTATTCCAGAATCAGGGGACGCTGTTTCTGGTTTGCCAAGGCATCGAAAATCAGATGGGCTGGACATGTAATGCGATTTGGAGACAACCGCTGGACTAGAGCCATTACCGACTGGATCCCACGGGATGTCAAAAGATCACGTGGCCGCCCACCCACAAGATGGTCAGACTTCCTTGTTAAGACCCTGAAGGAACGGTTTGAGGCTCTTCGTATTCCTGAATCAACCAGATGCCATTGGGCTACATTGGCACGTGATAGGGTCCAATGGAAATGTTACTGGCGCCCGCTCGAAGCAAATCGATGAGTAACGGGATTCAAGTGATCAAGTGATCAAATTTCAATATTATTATCATTATTATTTATATAATTAACTGCCTTGAAAGTGATACACACCTAAAACTATGGTGCAAGGATTTTTATTTATTCCTTTTTAATTTTTTTTTAATCACTGTGAGATATACCACTACAAATCTATTAATGATTGCGTTTTAGTCATACAAAGATTTGACCCTCAGATCTCTCTGAATCTAGAGAGTAAACTTTTAACCCACATATCTAAAGATCTAGATCTAATTCTCTATTGCTTGTTGTTATCTTTCAATATTTCTAATCATCTTTTTTTTGTGCTGTTTTAATTTTTTTTTATTTTTAAAAAATTTTATTCATTTTTTTTATTTTTACAATTACAAAGATATACAATTAAAAAGTTCATATTTGGGTTTTGGTCATACAGTGTTCCAGCACCCATCCTGCCACCAGTGCCCATCTCCCACCACCAACGCCCCCGGTTCCCTCCCCCATCCCCCAGCCCTCCTCCATGGCAGGTTCTTTATTTCTTTCTCTTTCTCTCTTTTTCTCTTTTTCCTTTCCCTCCAGACTATGAATTACAGAACATACATTAAAGGGTTGTCATGTGTATCTTTTTGCCTCTATTTAATGCTCAGTTCTAGGTTGGCATTAGTACCCTCAATTGTTAGCACGCTGTTTCATCTTCTGTCTTACCTAGCCTCTGACTCCCACAAGTTTGTGATAATTTACACCTTTGACAAGACCTCTTGATATATGTTTCACTTGACCTTGGATATTGGTATCATAATATGTACATATATATTTATGATATGCAGATAAATGCAGTCATTCTGTATCTGTCTCTCTCCTTCTGGCTAATTTCACTCAACATAATCTCCATGTCCATCCATTTATAGGCAAATTTTATAACTTCATTTTTCCTAACAGCTGCATAGTATTCCATTATGTAGATGTACAAAGCTTCTTTATCCAGTCATCGATTTTCGGGCACTCTGGTTGCTTCCAGATTCTGGCTATTGTCAATAATGCTGCTATGAACATAAAAGTAGGGATGGTGCTTACGCTGCGTATTTTTGGTTTCCCAGAGTAGATTCCCAGGAGTGGTATGGCTGGGTCAAATGGGAGTTCAATTTTTAGTCTTTGGAGGAATGTCCATATTGTTTTTCAGAAAGGCTGTACCAGCCGGCATTCCCACCAACAATGGATGAGTGTCCCCTTTTCCCCACATCCACGCCAGCACTTGTTGTTCTTGCTCTTTTGAAAATGTGCCAGTCTCTGTGGTGTAAAGTGGCATCTCATTGTTGTTTTGATTTGCATCTCTCTGATGACCAGTGATGATGAGCATTTTTTTCATATGTTTTTTGGCCATTCGAATTTCTTCCTTGGTGAAGTTTCTGTTCATTTCTTCTCCCCATTTTTTGATGGGGTTGTTTTTTTTCTTCTTGTAAAAGTTCTACCAGTGCCTGATATATCCTGGATATTAACCCCTTATCAGATGGGTGTTAGGTGAATATTATTTCCCATTCTGTGGACTGATTTTGTATCTTAGTCACTGTTTCTTTTGAGGTGCAGAAGCTTTTTAGTTTCATGTAGTCCCATATGTTTATCTTTTCTTCTAGTTGCTTTGTTAGTGATGTTTCACCTTTGAAGATGCCTTTAGCTTCAATGTCGTGGAGGGTCTTTCTTATACTTTTCTTCAATGTACTTTTATGGATTCAAGTATGATATTGAGATCTTTAATCCATTTTGATCTGATTTTTGTGCATGGTGTTAGATACAGGTCCAAATTCATTTTTTTTACATGTTGCTGCCCAGTTTTCCCAACACCACTTGTTGAAGAGGCTTTCCTTACTCCATTTTAGACTCGTTGCACCTTTATCAAAGATTAAATGATCATGTGTTTGAGGTTGGGTGTCAGGATACTCAATTCTCTTCCATAGGTCCACAGGTCTGTTTTTATTCCAATACCATGCTGTTTTAATTACTACTGCCTTGTAGTGCAGTTTAAAGTTGGTAAAGGTGATGCCTCTCATCTTCTTTTTTCCAGAGGATTGCTTTAGCTATCCTTGGGGGGTTTATTGTTCCATACAAATTTCAGGAGTGTTTGGTCAATTTCTTTGAAGAATGTCATGGGTATCCTTATAGGGACTGCATTGAATCTGTACAGAGCTCTAGGGAGTATTACCATTTTGAAAATGTTGATTCTCCCCCATCCATGAGCAGAAAATATGTTTCCATTTCCTTGTGTCCTCTTTTATCTCTTGGAGCAGTGTCTTGTAGTTTTCTTTGTACAGGTCGTTTACATACTGGGGTAAGTTGATTCCTAGGTATTTGGTTTTCTGTGGCACAATTGTGAATGGAATCGTTTCCTTAATATCCCTTTCTTCTCTTTCGTTATTTGTATATAGGAAAGCCACCGACTTTTGGGTGTTGATTTTGTATCCTGCCACTCTACTATATGTGTCTATTGTTTCTAGGAGTTTTTTGGTAGAGAGTTTAGGGTTCTCTAGGTATAATATCATGTCATCTGCGAATAATGATAGCTTGACTTCTTCCTTGCCTATCTGGATGCCCTTGATGTCCTTTTTCTTCTCTGATTGCTATGGCAAGTACTTCCAGTACTATATTGAATAAAAGAGGTGAGAGTGGGCAACCTTGTCTTGTCCCTGATCTCAGGGGGAAGGCTTCAACTTTTCCCCATTTAGAATGATGCTCTCTGTGGGCTTTTGGTAGATGGCTGTAACTATCTCGAGGAAAGTCCCTTCAATTCCCATTATCTGGAGGGTTTTAATCATGAACGAGTGCTGGATCTTGTCAAATGCTTTTTCTGCATCTATTGATAGGATCATATGGTTTTTATTTTTTCTCTTATTGATATGATGTATTATGTTGATTGACATGCGAATGTTGAACCAACCTTGCATTCCCGGGATGAATCCTACTTGGTCATGATGTATAATCTTCTTGATGAGTCTTTGGATTCTGTTTGCTAGTATTTTGTTGAAGATCTTAGCATCCGTGTTCATCAGGGATATTAGTCTGTAGTTTTCTTTCTTTGTGTTGTCTCTCCCTGCTTTGGGTATCAGGGTGATATGTGCCTAGTAGAAACTGTTTGGGAGTGTCTAATAATCTTTGGGCATTGAAAGGTGACTTTGTATATTGAAAAAAATTTAATAACCTGACTTCTCATGTTCCAAAATTTACTATAAAGCTATGATACAATTTTATTTATTTATTTAGTTTCCACAAGCTCTCTTCAGGTGGGGGATCAGAGGCTGTCTTATCATATAAAAGCACTAAAGGAACTTGACATTCACATTTCTCTGACAAATAAAGAAATAGCATTCAATAAGGGAACTGAGAAACTAATACTTCACTCTATCACAGAGTAAGATTTTCCAATCACTATCACTATCACTATCTTCCCGTTAATCATCTATTTGCTAGAGCAGGCACCAGTAATATCTCCATATGTCCTATCTCATGCTAGTAGAACCCAAAGGCATCCGCTTGCTCCAGGAACATAAAGAGCCTCAATTATATTAGGTCACGGGGAATGACCTAATATAAATGTTACTGGTATTAGACATATCAAATACTACACGAGAAGCTTGCCAGGCTTGCCATGCGGGTGGCATACTGTTGTAGTCACCTCTAAATAAAGCATTAATTGATGAACCCGGGGGGGTCGCTAGCAGCCGTGCTGAGCCAGGCTGTGATAGTCTGGTCTGCTGGGTGGAGTTGTGACGAGAGGGAAGTCCGGATGTGGAAAGTGGCAGGCCCCAAGGAGTCGGGGAGGGTGGTCTGGCTTATTGTGAGGCTCTGCTGGAATGGCAGGCCAGGGCTAGAACCCGCCATGCCTCCCAGGCGCCTCACGAGCAGCTGGGCACAGGGAGAGCAAGTAGCAGCTCTGCCCCATGTCTGAGAGTCCCCAGACAAGATTTTCCAAAGAAGACATAAATAGAAAGAAATTTCATGATTTTTTTTCACGTTGAAAATATTAACAAAAAGCCAATTTCTTCCATAGGAAATGTTTAAGAATCTTACAGAGAAAAATGTTAAACTGTTTGTAGGCAGGAGTTATATCCTTTTGGGTAGCTAGATAACACACAGGTCATCCAACTCAATGTTAATCTTGGACTAAAATTGACCCAAATCTTAGATTAAATATGACCCAAATGTTGCACATCATTAGGCATTATTGTGTAGATTTTGTATATGTCTGGGAACCTTGTGTTTTTATTTGATAAATTGAGCAATTCGACATTCAGAGCATCTTATAAACAGGAATTAAAAGTGAGTCCAACAAGAAGTGAAAACTGTGCTGATCTTGAGACGAGGAATCAGAAGACTCACCTTCAGATCTGTGGATACTCATTGTCTCCCCAAACACACACATAGATGTTGTAGGTACACAGCACAATGTCACCACAATATCACTGAGAGATGTGGTTGAAGCTTAATTTTAAAATTCCATTAAGGGGGCTTTTGGATATAGTACCAAGGGTAGGGCACTTGCCTTACATGTGACCAACTAGGGTTCAATTCCTGGTACCGCACACAGACCCTGAGCTCTGCCAAGAGTGATCTCTGAGCACAGAGACAGGAATGAGCCCTGAGCACTGCCAATTGTGGCCCCCCCCAAAAATAAATAATTAAACAAAATTCACTAAAGGATCATTCCACTTAGGACCATAAAGGTCAAAGTGTTGCTGAAAAGAATAAAGTATGACTCAATCATTTCAGGCTCTTATGGTGAGTACCCATGCCTCATTTCTTGGAGGCAAAATGTGGGGTAGAATATTTTCATGATTCTCCTAGGACCCTGTATTGGACAGTGTCAGAACTGGGGATACCACCAGATCATGCTTACTCCAGCGCAAGTTCCATTTATAGTCCCACATCGAAGATATTTCTGACAAAACAAGCCTTTTCTGGCATAGAAAATTCCACATCTATCTTCTTAACGAAGTTATCCTGTCTACCACTAGCCAACAGCCACCAAGTTTTGTGTAGATTCTTAAAAGAAATCCAAGAGCTTTCATTCCCTTGCCTTTAAAGAAAAAAATAAATGAATAACAAACAAATAAATACGTCTATAAATAAATGGAATAAGGAAATAAATGACACATAAAATGTAGTATAATTGTTTCAAACATTTAAGGTCTTTTGCACTAACTGCCTTTCTCTTTATACATACATTAGATATACCAGGATCTCATTAAACTTTTTTTTAAAGGTGGCTGCTTCCAGTTCAATAGCGTTAGTGAGACAATCCCCTTAAGCTGTGTCAAAATGCCAGTTATCCTCGATGCCACCCAGATTTGAATAATTTAGAAAGAAACAAAACACACACAGAAAGACGGAGCCATCTTTTCACGACCACTGCTTTTGAAGAGGTTAGTCTCTCTCCTATTTCGTCTCCCTGAAGCATCTTTCTCTATCAGTGGTGACAAGTGTCAATCACGCCCTCTCTTACTGAGGAAGGGGGAGGAAAGAGCAGTAAAGCAGAGAGGAGGATAAGAGAGGGGGAAAGTGAACATGAGACATTCTCCCAACAATTGCTCAAGGAAGATTCCCTAGCAGTGTGTGGTCTGGGGGAAAGAAGTCTTTTCCTTTTCCCAGTTCTAATCTCAAGCCTACTATTTACCTCTTTTTGTAAACTTGAATCTCCCTGTTGTTCCATTGGCTCCAAAGCAAACTGCTAGTCAGCCAGGATTAAGCTGCTTTGTTGCCAACGATTAGCAGGTTTGCTTGTAGTTTTAACATCTTTAACAACAGCTGAAATGTCAAATGATTCAGGAAATACAGGGCTATTTTGACCAAAGCCATATGAATGTTTGAAATAAATTAGTAGAAGATACTACAGAGAGAGCAGTCAAAAACATTCCAGGGAGGAAGTCTTAACATGGATAGACTGAGTATATATAATATCAACATGGTTTTTCTCTTCTTTTATATCCAGTCATTATTTTGAAAAATATATTAAATTACAGTGAATCTCCTATCTTAAAAAAATTCTGTAAAAGTATTAGCTAAAATCACACACTCTAAGAAATGTCTCCTCCAAACACATTAAATATTTTGTGGTTAAAACAGACATAGTATCAATTTATTGTGAGCCCACTTTGTGTTATCTGAAAAACCTACAAAATAATTACCTAAAACTATCTACAGACTTCTTGAAGTACTATTCCTGCTGCTCTTCACATTGTCTTCAAAATGTAATAAATATGATGGTAAAATGTGATGATCAAGGCAGTATCATGGAATTTAGAAGCGTGCAATCTAGGGATCTGGGACTCAGACACTGGCTCTAAACGACCACAAATCCCTTAATTAGTGGAGTTGAGCTTTCTTCCAATATCATATCAAGGGAAGCCCCTTTCCAGAATCCCTTCCTATGTTGCTATTTGTGATTTTTTAGCCTTGGTGTAAGGAGACTAAAAGCAGAGCTTGAGACTCATCAAAATGTAAATATATTAAGAACATAAGTTGTCTCTTTTTGTTTATTTTTATTGTATTTGGGGGACTCACCAATCAATGCTCAAAGCTGTGCCCTCAGGGATCACTGCAGGTGGGATTTGGAACCATATGCAATGCCAGGGATCAAAATGAGGCCCACTGCAGAGGAAGTAAGCATTCTGCCCACTGTACTATCTTTCCAGCCCCATTTCGTCTCTTTAACAGATTCCATAGTCAACATATTGGGCCCTAGTATGATTTTCTACACACTTGAAATGTAAAAGATTTTAAACATCTTCTACACACTTGAAATTCAGTACAGAGTCTGTGAAATAAATAGAAAAAAGGAAACAAGAGAGGTTTGAACAAGGTACCAGAGCACTCAAATTTTAGGAAAAAGCTTGAATTATTCCAAGATTATATATGATTATTAATGAAAAAAGGAGCCATGAGTTCCGTGGCCTGGGAGGTAGGGGAGAACATTCCCATAGTGATCTTCAAAGATTTCACTTTTGTTTGTTTGTTTGTTTTTTTGCTTTTTGGGTCTCCCTGGCAATGCTCAGGGGTTACTCCTGGCTCTGCACTCAGGAATTACTCCCTGGTGGTGCTCAGGGACCATATAGGATGCCGGGGATCAAACCCTGATCGACTGCGTGCAAGCCAAACGCCCTACCCACTGGACTATCGCTCTGGCCCAAAGATTTCACTTTGAAGAGTGAAATCTTTATTTTATTCTGAAATATTTTCTGAACTCCAATCTGACATATTTTACATCCATTTATACTTGAAAATAATTGTATTGCTTCCACTACTACAATCCTGTCATGACAAAGTATAAATCAGAACCTAAAAGAACATTCATAAACATAATTTTGTGCTTAAATCTAGAGTAGCTGTGTTGGTGCTAGTGTGCCATCCACAATAATTTTTACTTTAAAATGAGATTAATCATTGGTCACAAGTATAAGAAGATATTTTAATTAATTTTTTTGGGACTAGGGATGTCCTGTCCCTCAAGGTGTTGCAGGTGTGGCTGTGGTATTCGGCTGTGTCAGCAGGTGTCAGACAGGAGACAGGCTTGTCTACACCCAGGACTCTGCCCCATGGACCCTGGATGATGAATGGTTGATGGTCTGACATAGAAAAAGACTATGTCCTCTGGGGTAGTCACAGAGGGACCACAGCAGAGCCCTGGCAAGCTACCCGTGGTGTATTCGCTATGCCAAAAACAGTAACAATAATGGCCCTCATTCCCAATGAATGGAGACATTACTGACTAGAAGATCTCAGGTGTCCCTAACTTTACATTCAATTTATTTTCTTGAACCATTGCCCAATGTTCTCACTTTATCTTTATATTTCAAGCATTTATGTATGTATGTATGTATGTATGTATTTTTTATTTATATTTTTATTGAGTCCATGTGAGATGCTCAGTTACAAGGTTGTTCATGTTTGGATTTCAGTCATACAATGGTCCAATGCCCATCCCCCTAGTGCACATTTACCACCACT